>CAKLNU010000887.1:0-117850 GCA_922788865.1 Poeciliopsis turneri | reverse complement strand
GCTGTCAAAACTATCGCTGGAGACGGAGAAACCGATATTTAAATTTTTTTTTTTATTTTTATTTTTTATTTGACCCATCAAAAACCAGAGGCTAATTTAGAGTTTTTTATGTTAACGTCATTGGGAACAGAATGAAACTGTTGGTAATAATTAAATAGTCAGGAGAAAAAAAAAATTTGTTTTTTTTGTTGTTGTTTTTTGACATTTTTTTTTAGCATAAATTATCCCTCATCTCCTATTTTTTTCATATATTTAAAAAAAAAAAATCTATTTCATGGTTCCGCTGAAATACCACAAGTGTAACGTTTAAACTTTAAATCGTTTTCCTCCCACGTGCAATCAACAAACATTTGTGAGACAGAAAAGGAGTTCAGTCAGCAAGACACAAAATGAACAACAAAAAAAAAAAAAAAAAAAAAAAGCAGAAATGTCATCTTGTTTTGAAGGAGAAATTATAAACAAAGATGAAATTGTTGTTTTTTTTTTTTTTTTCCCCCTCTCCAGGTTTTTTGGGACTCAGAATTTAACAGCACGATTAGCCAATTCTGAGGGAACGCAGCAATCAAAATGTCATTTAACAGAACATAAGTCGGTTTAGTGCAGCAAGTTAATAAACAAAAAACTTTTTTTTTTCTGGAAAATTCTCCTTGTCTGGATTTCAGAAGGACGCAATAGTACAGATTTAATAGGAAACAAACAAGAAAAACTTAGAGCAGAGGAGTCAAACTCATATTTGTTATAGGCCAAATCAAGAACACAAATCAAGCTCTTAAAGGGCCGGTTGTACCAGGAAATATTCACAAACTGCTAAAATATCAATACCAATATCTTTTCAGTCCCTCCAGGATTTTGTGATTCTTTTTTTGCAATAAAAGTCAAAGCGTTTGTGGTACCAATTTAGAAATATTTGCGCTTGTTCATGGCGGGAAATGGGACTTTTTAATCACTCGCTGTATAGATCGTTGTCTATCATCTGACATCGATTAAAGCTGAAGCAGCTGTTGAGTAAGAGCAAGAAAGTTTTGACAATTTTTCAGAAAAATCTGCAATAAACTCCCAATTGTCAGGGCAATTTGTTGATTTTCCATAAATTTCCACAATCATTCTGACGAAACAGGAGGGACTGATTGATAAAATTTGGCAGTAAACTAATAAAACCTGCATTGATTCGACTGATAAACTAATATTTAAGCACACTTAGTGTTTAGTCTAGAATCTGGAGGGCCACATACAAAGCTACGACGGGCCAGATTTGGCCCACGGGCCTCGAGTTTGACACCCTATAAACAAAGAGCAGGACAGAAAACTAAATATAGAGAAGTCTTGGGCAAAGACCTTTCAAATATTACTCAGTAGTTGAATATGGCAAGACATATTGAGCAATAATAGAAGAACACAAACATAAATGACGCATAAGGGTCATTAAACTTTTTTTTTTTTTTTTTGCATTCTCATCCAAGAGTTATAAATCGTAAAAACAAGCATCCATGTTCACCTCTCTCTATTTGTTGAATGCATTTCCACAAATGAGTGTTGACTTTCTTTTTTTTTTTATTAGGAGAAAAAGATGATGCACATCTCAGTTGTTTTTTGTGTTGTTTTTTTTTCTTTAATCAGTGGAGGTTGCGCGTGCAACTGATCCGTCTGCATTCATGCGTGAAAGGACAAGTGTTCTGACACCGCGTTCCGCCCGGCTCACTTCGGTGCGATCTCTGGTTTTTTTTTTTTTTTTTTTTTTGCTTGAACGATTCTTCAGCGGCGGTCTGATGAGACCCAGTGCCGGCACTTTCTCTCCCCCTCCGGAAATAATCATCGTATAATTTATTTACACATTTGCAGAGTGCAGTTATCATAAATTACAAATTTGCAACGGTACGCTCCGACGCTCCTCGGTTACAATAAATACCCGTCGCGACGGAAGATGAGCAACTAGCAGTCTCCGTTTCTGTTTTTTGGGAGAGGGGGGTTGTTTTTTTTTCCCGGTTTCCACTGAGGATGCCTCAACTTTTTAATGAAGTGCCGGCCGTTATGAATGAGGACTCAATGAGGCGTGGAATGGGGCCTCGCCGTTTCTCTCTCGACCTTCTCGGCTCTGTGAAAGCGGCTGGGGGCGGGGATCTGTGCTTCACTCTCTTGTCTGTGCATTTTGGTACTTTTGTCTTGTATTCTCAACTTCTCATCTCATAGTTTTGTTTTTTAATTTAGGTCAAAAGCGCAAAAATTTGGTACTTAGCATTTTTTTCTTCTGAAAAATTTTTTTTTTATAAAAGGTACATAAAATGCAGTTCAAATTGTTGCTATTACAGGTCGTGGTCATCTGAGGATATTTTAGGCCATTATTTTGATGAAATATGGATTCTTATAATGGGTTGAACTTTTTGAGAACTGCTTGCAGCTCTAGTTATGCAGTGTGTGAAGCAGCGGAAGACTTTTAACCAATAAAACTCTCCTATAACGAAAGGTTGGTCGAAACTTTAATGTCCTGGAATAGTTTGCGATTTTGGATGTGACCAACAAAGAGAAAACCGCTTCTCCTGTCTCTATTTACCCGCAGAGTGCTGACGCCTGGGCTTCCAGTCGATTGTTATTTTATCAGTGGATGGACTTAAATGGGGATAAATTCCCATGAAGACGGCAACACCAGCCACTTTAATGTCGTACACAAGTGTTCCCTCTACAAAACAACAGGCGCAGATCAAAAAGGGAGGAAGTCCTCCGTTTGGTGGACTGGCCTGGTGATAGATTGAGCTTTAAAGTGAGAAAATGATTTGGAAAGAGCAAATTTTCCCCTCGTTCGCCGTCGACTCTCCTGCTCCCTTGGGTCGTTTTCTCTAATCCAGATTCTGACTGTCCTCAACGTTACTGACAGTGCATCAATCACGGTTAAACACATGCCCTTTGCCGCTCCCGCCGTCTGCCGGAGTGTGTGTGTGTGTGTGTGTGTGGCTGGGGTTCCCCGACCACATTCTCACCCCTCCTTAATCCCACAAAAATGTCTGCATTGCTATGGAAATGTTATGCCGCTCCGCGCTGCGCAACGAGCCGAGGATTAGCATATATTTCAATCGCTCTCTTGTTTGAAATACAGCAGCGGGTGAACAGGAGGGCACTTCTGCACAACTCCTCGCCTTTTCTTTTTTTTATTATTATTTTTTTTTAGTATTTGTCCGGGAAAACGAAGCGCCGTTCTTCAGGGCGTAGGGCGAGCGATCGGCCTCCGCTTCTGCTGGACTGTGGATCAAAAAGCTTTAAACCTTGTCAAGTTACACTGTTTAAATCATTAATTTGAAAGTATGATTGATGTGTTTGACTGTTAAAGAGATTCTCTGTCCTTATATCTGAGGCCCGGATGCCTGCAGAAGGGTCTTAATACGTTGGTCCAGTTTAGCGGTGAAGCTAGCCAGCAGGATTCAGCCATAATGTCTCAACACTGCTAACAAGGCTACGCTAAAAACCACGCTTTGGTGACTCAGTCCATAACTTGTTCTACGTTTGGTCACCGTGTGAGAAAAAATACCTTCAGGATGTCACAATTAGGTAATAAAGAGGACAAATACTGAGGTTGGAAAGGGAGATTTGTTGCCCCGGTAACAAGGTCTGACAGATTCTGTTGAACAGCCACAATAATTTGTTCGTGATATTCAGTTGTCAAGTGAAACTAGTTCTGTAATCAGAGTGCGCCGGGTTTCTGCTTTGATGTAAATAATGAAAATGACGGGGAATCATTATTGCGATTCATTACATCCGCTTCTGTCGCAGCGGAATAATCAATCCGGAGGAACCAGGTGCTTCTTGCAGCTCAGCAGGTGTTAATGATCAAATAGCAGGTGTTTACTGACGGTCAGTGAGCATTGTTTGCGGCAATCTGCCGCGGCGGAGGGGACTTCTTTTTCCAGCGTAATGAACATGTGGGGCGTTGAAGAAAGACGCGCGGCAATTTGTTCGTCTTGAAGCAAAGAGCTGAAAGTGACTTGAAGCACTGAGGGAAACTAGAAACACCCTCACTGATTCTTTCATCCTTTTTAAAATACATTTATAAAAATATTTCGTTTTTTTTATGCTGAAGCAGGCATGCATGGAGCTGGCAAGGCCTGAAGGAAACAAGAGGAGGAAAGTGGGAAGGAAATGAAAAGAAGGAAGAAGACATGAGGTCAAAGGTAAGACAGGAGGCACAACAGGAGAGGACGGAGTGGAAGACGAAAGGAAAAGAATAATTAAAGTGAATATTTCCCCAACCATAACACACACATAAACATAGACGGATAGAGATAGAGTGGCATCTGCTAACTGCAGAAAAAGTCTTTAACCCGGCATTCTTTAAGGTCCTTCACCATCAACGGAGTCTAAACCAGGACGGAGCTGATTTTATGACTCAAATTCATTTGCATTCAGCTGAATAAGGGAAAGAGTTCCCGAGCTATTCGGCTTAATGCGGTGGTGACCTTAAGGAAAGATAATAAGAACAAATCACATTAATGTAAACAGTTACTGCTGCCTGTGTTTACAACAACAAAGATAATCAGAAAGAGCAACATAATGGCCTTGGAAGACATGCGCCGTATGAGTCAGTGGGTTTTCATGTGGGACCTAATGCAGTTTAAATGGACAAAGTGACTCTGGGACCAGATCTGAATGTAAGCATCGTTAGCAGAATTAGCACAGTGGCTACTGAAGAACACCGTGCCCTGTAAGTCTATAGAACAAGCTTACCTTGAATAGAGAGTAATAATAATGAAAAGAATAGTGTTGTATTGATAGAGATGCAGAGAATATACCGGAGGATGTGATTGGCATGGTCACAATCTGAACATTCATACATTTCTTGGCTTTTGTTCTAAAACTGGAACATTAGCAGACAGGTCTTCAGTTAGCAAGGGTTAGCAAAACGGCATGAAGCTACGTCTTGTTGTCAGCTTCCAAACCAGAAACTACATGCCGTTTCCATTGGGGTAAGATTCACAAAGCAGTACCGTTGGTGTGGGGGTTTTTTGCACTCCCTATCTGCATCACAATCACAAAAACCAGTTGCAACAGCAATATGCAAACTGGGCATATTTGTGCATCAGAGACGGTCATTCACATAGCTGCAGCAGGAATTATGAGAGAGATGCAAACACTCTCGCTGACTGGTTAAGGCGCCCACAAACTTGGACCGTGCGTTGAGATTTCAGAGCCGAGACTTCAGACGTTGTGTTGAATTCCTTCATTTCCCACAAACCGAATGGTTACGGGTTAGTTGTTTAATTGCTTGATGATTGGCTGATGGTTGGACAAGCAAACAGTTATCTCCGCCAAAATCAGGAATTTTAAATCCCAATCCTAACCGCAACTTTAGCTGTCCAATTTGCTTGCCTTGACCCAACCGTGTAGTCCAAGAGTCAAGAACTGAACAATGACGAAGGGACATAAAATCCGACTGGTTCGGCTCCATGTCCCATCTCACAAGGAGTCGGTTTCCGAACCCCTTGAGGGTGGGGAGTGAGGGTTCTCCCACTTCTTTAAATACGATTGTCTTTACTTTGGGGAAAAAGTGATTTCCCAACTGGCTTATCTAATGACAAAAAAATATTCAGATGACGAATGAATGCACATTAAATGATAAAGGCGAGACCTTTTGATGTCATACCATCCAGGGAACTGAAATGGTAGTTAATCACCAAGGAAATCATTTATTATTGTATATGTGGATGTTTGGATGCCGGGATGGTATAAAGGCAGCGCGAGGAGCAGCATGCCATTCTCTTCCGCCCATACGCTGCTGTGCTTACTCCCCCCTGTTCCATCCATCTAATAATGGGAGAAGGATGAGAGAAAATGCTTCAGTGTCAATGGCCCAACCACTGAGATTCCATTATTACAACCATAAATCCTTCCAATACCCCATATCTCCCTCCTTCTCCCCCCTCCTTTTCGGTACCCTGCTCTCACACACAACCAGCATTCTGGTGACAAAACTCAAAACGCACACAGTTAAGAGTGTTAACTTTAACGTCTTCTTGAAAAATAACCATCTATCATGTCGGCACCCACACCCCCCCCTCTCCCTTGAGGTAGCTTCAGCAGCTGTCATTTTAGGGGAGTGAGAGAAGATTTCTTCTTTTCTTTTCTCCCAAGATACATTTTCGCAACGTTTTTTTTTTTTTAAGCCACATTTTCTCCAAGTGTCACCTCAAACAAGTTTCACTGTCCACAAATACGGTTTTTGACTTTCGAGACAGGAGATAATCTGGTCTGGGGAGGACGTGGAGCTTGATCATTAACGTTTGACCCGACGGCACACAGATCTGGCGTGTGGCAATAAAACAAAAAAGCCCCATCAGTGAACCCCCTTAGACAGTGATTGAAGCACGTAGCAAAACGTAAAGAATAATAAACGGGAAAGAGTGTAGGTAAAGCAAACTCCAGACTCTGCCGAATGGGTTTTGTTGAGTGGCACAAAGTTCAATAGCATGATTAATTAGGTGTGAAAGAAGAGTGTGATAGCGTCGGCAGAAGAGTGAGATGCGAAGGCTTGTTTTTCCAAAACCGGAACCTGAGAGCGAGATAGGAGAGCAGCACACGGCGGTCTGTTCGTCAGGTATTGACAAACTGTGACTTCCTGTGCGCGGGTGGATGCGACGATGGCACCTGTTCAACATTTGCATCAACTCATCCGCCACGAAAGAGGCAAAAATCAAAAAAAGAGCCTGACGGGAAGTGTCATGATGTAAAGGCGTGTGGATGGAAGACGAGTGGCTGGTGGTAGAGCCACCTTGGTGGTGGGGTTTAATTTGACCTTTCAGCGGACGCGTTTCATCCCAGAGAAGGTCTGGGCTTTGACTGAGCCATCACAACACCTGGCCCTGACCAGACAAAACTGAAGACTTCCCTAAACAAGTAGTGGGTATAAAGGACAGGTGATTTGAAATGTCAGGGGACGATAAGTTTATTTATGTCAATAATCTGACTGCATTGTGAGTTATAATGCTAGATAATTTTAGTATACTTGTATTCTGGGTCCAGAGCAGTGCTGAAACCCATCACTCCCACATTCCAGCCTCGACAGTTGGTATGTTGCGTTTAGTTTTCTCCAAATATGGCCGAACAGTCCTGCTTTGGTCTCATCTCTATTTCGGTTTTACAGTGTGCGAGATGAAGCTCGTGGAAATTTTGCCAGTTCTGTCCCGTCACACAAAGTTATGATTATGAAACATATTGAGGGTTAACCTGGAACATCTGGGAAGTCGTCGCCGTAAAACGTTTCATGAAGGCCAGACGCTATCAAACGTGTCTTTCTGATGGCAGAACAAGCCATCTGTTTTAGAGAAAAACGTCATCAGAAGGGTGAACAAACTGAATAAATGTCACATCAAAATGGCAAAAAAAAAAAAATCTAGTTATCATATTTCTGAAAACCTTCTGGAAGCTAAGCAACCATAAAATCTGTATGTATGTCTCTCAGTTGATGAATTTGTGCTCAAGGATCACGTCAAGTAGATACTGGAGCTAGATCCAGAGGAAGGCTCTCAGGTCGATCTGTGGATATTAAGCAGCGTATGAACGCTCAGCAAGGCGGAAAAATCAGAACTCAGGAGAACGCGATGCGGCTCTGTGAGGTTAAATCAAAACTGACTGGCTTTACAGAAGAGATCCGAGCCCAGAGCAGAACGCGCACAGTTCTGCGGTGGAAAAGCACGCGACCTCGTTTGACTTCGCTGGGCCTTTTAAGTGTCGCAGAAAACCCGACACGACGCTCGTTTCCTGGTTTTTCCTGTGACGAGCTCTTGTTCCCAAACTTCCCTCTCTCCAAACCATCGTTCCTTCACTGGGCGTGCGCTTGTGGATGCTCTCCAATTAATCCATAACTCTCCGCAGGGAGAGCTTTGCTTGTTTACGCTTATTGAAATTAGCAAGGCTTGCCTCCCCAGAGACAAGGCGTCACAAGCGGGCTGTTAGCTGGCACCGGACTAATTAGGACATGGTGCTAATGACACCTCCATGGCGGCACGGCGAAGCGAGGAGCGGGAACGAGGCGAGGGGAAGCGAGAGGAGAGGACGGAATGGGAGAAACGGAGGAGAAAGGTGGCACATTGCATCGAACGTCTTCTTCTCCTGCAGGCTTTCTCAACACCTTGGCGGGCAGCTGGCGCTACCGCCACTACTAGATGCCATTACGCAGATTATAACCCCTGCCAATCACATGCTCCGAACCCTCAAGGGGGTCGTGGGATGGCTCATTAAAAAGGAAACTGGCCTCCCAGAGGGCAGAAGTTATAAAACAAGAGTACATCCAGCCAGGAAGGAGAGCTCAGACGAGATCAAGCAACATAAAAGAAGCAAACATGACTGCAACATTCTTTCTCGCCAATTCATGCCTTCCGCAGAGGGTGAAAATGAAGCGACGGGAGTCAGGAGGCACATCTTATTTTCCCGGAGCGAGAGGGTCACAGAAACGGTAAACAAGCTTTAAACAGGTAAATGGGTTTGGAAATCTTCACAACACAAGGGGAGGGTAACCTGCGAGGCTCGAGTTAACCTCATTGGAAGAAGAATTTACTGCGGATTTGTGCAAAATAACACAAATAGCACAGAGATCAGGAGAAAAACGCAACCTTTTGCATCAAGCTGAACAGACTGAAGAGCAAAAGAAGCGTTTTCAGCTCTCTCTTGTCTAGTCAAACACTTTGTGCATCAAGGTAATATTCCAATTTCCGATCCAGTCGGAGCGCTCCAGACTTGTTTGGACAGTAAAACAAGCTCAAGTACCAACTAAATTTTATCTGGGGAAAACCCTCCGGAAGATTTTTTTTCCCCGCCTCTCTTTTGCAGCTTTAACAAGCCCCTGCTTAATATTTGCTTTATTTTTTTTTCCTCTTTGCTTATCATGAGGAATAATCATTTCAGACTACAAAAGGCAGATATTTTCACTGAAACAGAGCTAAAACACGGTGCAAACTAAGGGGAAAGAAATTCGGCAGATGAACCGGAAAACTACTTGTTCGTTTACTTCATGGGGGAAACAAAAAGTGTGTTGCAAAGCGAATTCTTTAATGGTTCTCTAAAGGAACCACCACTATAAACAGGGGATTTCTGCGACGAGATAACAAGCGGCGACCGTGAACCCAGTTGAGCAAGTGATTTTGAAGCAGCTTGGTTGTAGTTCCAAATTACCTTCCCAAAAAAGCCCAATTAAATTCCAATATGGCACCCGCTGTATTCTCATTGATTGCTGCTCATCATTGTCAGCAACCAGTAGAGCAGAAAGACCAGATTAGGTGACCCATTTCACAAAATCTGAGATAAACTTGGTTCAAAAATCAACATTCTTTATTTATTTGTTTTTCTTTGCTCTATTTTATTCCCCAAATGTATTGTTCTACCGCCATTACCCAACAGGAAATATTGCCTTTCTTTCCATCTGATGGTAAAGCAGACTGAATTTGATCTCCAGCTCAGCCAATCATTTGTCTGGGAAATATAAAAAAAGGGAAAATAAGACATAAAGCAGAGCTGCTGCGTGAAGCGTCTTCACCTATTCGAATGCTCAACTCGACAACCAAAACGTCGACACAGATATTGAGCTTCGTTCAGCTGAAAGCTTACAAATAAATTAGTCTTTGGGGAAAAAAAATAATAAAATTGCTTTAGTGGACACACTTCCAATAATGCGCATTAGCACGTTATTGGAAATGTATCCACTACTGCTAAATGGTAAAAATTAAAACAAAATGCGACTCCACACATAGTGAACCCCATAATGCTCAAAATTATTCTAATATAAGGCATTAAAAACAGTCTTAAATTCGTTTTTTTTTTTTTTTTTTTTTTTTTCTGAGGTGTTTGCAGACAGTATTTGTGTTGCTTGCCACCACACAAAAGTCACTCATTCAAATGTGTTAAATTAAAGTTGATAAACGGTCGCATTAAAACACACTCGGCATGCCTTCTTCTTTCCAAGAAGTTTCAATTCGGCGCTTTGATGGGACGCTAAAAAGCAACTCCTGACAAAAAACCCATTGTCTTCTCAAAGTGCTTGATTTAAATAATGCAATGAACGCAGGGGACCGGCGGCCAGGCGCTACTTAGTGAACGAGAAATGCACTCACGTCGGGCTGGCTCAACGGAAGAATTCAACAAATGGCACCCGAACAATTGTGGCTTCACAGAACCTTTTAAAAGACACAGCCCTGGAAGTGCCAAACAGGCAGATCTTGTAAATTTAGCCTTTTAACAGAAAAATAAATAACCACAGTGGGGCTTGAAAGCATTTAGCACGCAGACAAAAAGTAAGGTACGAGTTGGGGAAACGTGCACCTTCAAATCCATGTCTTTTTTTATTACCTTTGTGAGGAATTGGTGGATGCTTGCCAATGCTAACCAATGGAAGTTTGGGTTCAGTGTGAATGGGTGAAATGGCAACAGCCAAAGTGGCAGATGAAATCATGCGAGAAAGACTCAGCTGTGAAATATCAAAGACGAGTTAGGAAGGGAGGATGGGGGTGGGAATGGGTGCGGGGACACCAGGGAGAGGACAAAAGGTCACAGAGGAAGTGTCGGCATCAAACACTGCTTATGCGAGCTGAAGACAGCGTGTGCAACTTAACCACACATCAGTGTTATCAGTCAAAGCAGTTATTTATGCTGGTAAAGGCTGTTTAAGGCATTGTACATTTGTCCAAACTGATTTTGTGTGTGTGTGTGTGTGTGTGTGTGTGTGTGTGTGTGTGCGCGTGTGTGTGCGTGTGTGTCCCAGGCGGATTTCCCCACAGCCAGAACTGCTCCTGCGTGAAACTGATGAATGAGGCCTGGGAGCAGCCTGGACACTCCCATTTAACACAGCACGCAGCCACAAAGTGCCACTGCAGCAGACAGGAATACACACACATGCACACACACACGACGCACGCACCCTAAAACTAACCGAACAACGCCGCTTTCACTGGGGAAGCAACGCAGGCTGAACATGCAAAACGTCAAGAAGGACAAGCGATGACACCGACTGCACAAGTGGTCCTTTACTGTTGAGTAAACAGAAATACATGCTGATTTCTGAGCAATGTATACACTCAATCAAAAACACAAACATTAAAAGCAAGTGGGAAAACTTGTTTTAAGCTAAGTTGAAACCAGATTTGTACAGGAACTCTATCAAAGGATGTGTAAAAATATATTTTATTCTTACTGTTGGTAAGTAACTTGATGTTTGCAGGTTGGTTAGCTAGTCAATGTGTTGCCTGATATATTCAATATGGCTGGTTGGTAATTTATGTGTTTCTTGGTACATTAGGTGATTGATGTTATGTGGTGTTCTGACTGGTTGGTACATTAGTTGGCTAATGTACCAATCAATCATTGATCAACCAACAATGGGGTTGTTGGTTGATCCATTGTTTGGCTGGTTCAACTTGATCAATTGATCAAGTTGATGTGTCGACTTGATCAGTAGTTGTCTGATTGGTTGGTTGGTCAACTGGATGGTTCACATATTGTTGATACATTGTTTGGTTGGTTGACCATTGGGTTAGTACATTGGTTGATGAGCTGGTTGGTACACTGTTTAGTTGGATGTGTTGGTTGGTACATTGGGTGACCTGTTGAGATGTTGCGTAGTTGGGTGGCATTTGGTTGGTCAGAAGGACTGGCGGACATTCACCAGTCCAAAAGTGACATTTGCCTCATAAAGAGAAACTGTACATGTTTTTGGTTTTTATGAAATTGTTTCTGTTCTTCAAGGTTATGTCAGTCCATTGTAAAACCAAATAAAGAAGTTACTTGCTGCCTTCATGAAGATGCGTCTTCGGCTTAGACAGTACAAAAAAGAAAAGATATTCTTTATCAAAGTATTAAACCACCCAAATTGAATTTGCAAGACTTTCTTGTAATCTTTCTAAGTGGCTTTGATCAATACATCTCCAGGATTTTTGACAGGTTTTATTTAGCCTCTGACTGCTTTTTTCACTGAATTTCTATGCAAAAAGGCAACAAAGTCTGGAAGTCCTTTGAAGGAAGAAAAAACACAACTCAAGATGCGCTCGGTAACAAACATCAGCAAAAAGTCCAAAGCAGTGTGAGGGTAATGCAGTGAAAGTCTGATGACTGTACAGAGAAAAATCAAAGAAACACAGATCTAGACTTAGTCAAAGAGAAAATCTGTGAGAGAAAATTGTATTCATGGCCTGGCATTTATGCAGCCAGACAACAGAACCAAGAAAATCGCATTTGCTGCTGGTTTTGAGGGTGTATTTAATTAGGAGTCAAACATGTGGTATTTAAGCGCTAAATTAGAGGTGCTGCGAATTGGCCATATTCACCCAGGCTTTGTTTAATAGCTCCGAGAAAATCCACATGCATGGAAACACGCTTGTGTGCACACAACAGCACACCCCACTGAGCAGTGCGGTAACAGCGCGCACTTCATTATGCTCTTAATTAAGCCTGGAACTCAAAAGGCTAACAATCGGCGGCGCATGCGGACAGCGGCGCCACGTGTTCGCATTGATGCCGCTGATTAGCCGCGGCACGTTTCGCAGTGCGTCCTTGCATGTGTTTGCATTTATTTCGCTCTGTCGATGCGTTTGGGAGACCGCGCTGAAGACGCTTCCAGTGTGTTTCTGTACGTCAGAGAAGTCCAAACTGAAACGCTGTCATTGCGTGCTGCACTTCCCGTGAGGTGTGCGCCATATTGGGTGGTCTCCCCCGTCCGTCCGTCTGTCTGTGCGTTCGACAGCCCGTCCGCAGCAAAACGCGTGTGTTGTGATGCAAATTAGGCCCGCTGCCTCTATGCTGCAACACCACTTTTTAATTGAACCTTTTGATCTGTGGCTAATTCCACTAATTAGCAGTACTATTTTCCCAACAGACTGTTCGGCTGCACAAATGCAAGTGTGAGTCCTCCGCACTAACACTAACTACCCACCAACCCCATTGCCGGCTGGCATTTCAAAAGGCTCCCTCCAAAAAAAAAAAAAAAAAAGGCAAATCTTGATTCTTCATCTGAATAGGCAGGTGCACCGTTAAAGGTAATAACATTTCATTAAAGAGGGGGGGTGAAATGCACAGATGCTCATTATACTGGCACACACAGGCAAATGTGCACTAAGCATTTTATATGGCAGTATATTTTTATAACAGGGCTGTAGTTGGAGGCATCTGGGATATGAATGCAGCTGCATTCTCCTCCAAAGTGCAACTAATACACCCAGATTTAAATATGGTAATCAGTTTTCATTTGCGCGTGCGTGGAGTGAGCTTAATCTGCGATGTACTGCCTGCAAACACGAGACAGAATCATTAACCGAAGGGGCGAAGAACACAATCAGAGATTTCTGCTGCTTTTCCCCCCCTCTTCCTAAACTGGGACAATCCCTACCTGACACATCTGAGCATCAACACGTTCAGGTTTAGCAATTCACAACAGATGATGGCTGTCGTCACCTGCCGACGATTTTAAAACGGGTTCCCACGGAGGAATGGAGTGGGAGCTGGAACGTTCCGGGTGTTTAGGCCAACTCTGTTTGGTTGAACGTCGACTGGATCTTCTTGAGGTCAACATTAGAGCAAACTGCATCGTGTTCCAAACATAGCATAAGATGCTAAGTTGCACACTTCATATGAAAACCATGGGGTGCAACTTTTATGGACAAGACCAATTTAGCGCCTAACGTTGCTTCTTAAGCTTCTTAATTTCACCATCACTTGCTGCGAGTGAACCCGGGACGTAAAAAAGCGATTAATTACGAAATTTCTTCTCAGAAAAGAAGCAATGTGTTTCAAACGCTCAAGTACAAAAGAGAATGAAAGTCATTCCGTTTCAGAGTACGACGACTGCCTTGTTCAGCTTCACACGCATACAATCCTCCGGTTTTCTTCCCCATTGTTGCGCATTCGGTGTGATTCTCCAACCCGGCCTTGATAAGTAGGCAGCCCCCCGCGGTGTCCCTCCCCAGGACAGCCGATTAGTGCAGCCCTCCCACTGATAGAGCTGCGTTGTTGCGTCACCCTCCTGCTTTCCAGAGCTTTCCGGGTGTTTCCCTCGCCTCGACTCATCACTTTTTAAGTACATTTACTTTTCAGAATGCCGGCGGAGTATAAACTCTGACGTGAGCCAAAGGTGTTTCTGCAGTGAGGAATCAATATCGGTTGGGGGCGGGGGGAGAATATTGAAGATATCAAGCCTAAGTTGCTTTCAGAGGTGATAAAAGGCCTTCATTAAGTTTAAATGGAAACAGTTTAGATGTGAGGCAGAAACGAGACGAGCTTCCTTTGGGGTTTATTTTTTTCCCCCCCCTTCCCTCCCGGTTGTCTTCGGCGAGAGCTGCTATGGTCTCCAATGACGCACGCGCGGTTAAAGGAGCTGCCGAGTTGAACTTGTCACAAAGTGTTTGAAGGAGTGTGAATGCGGTTTTCTCACATGTTTGATGTCACACAACAAAGAGTGCTCAGCCTGGAAGCACTCTGCTGTGAAAACGGCAAAAAAAAGGGGGGAAAAAAGAGAAAAGAACACTAAACAGTTTCAAACTTTGTCAGCTCTTGGAATTCCTGACTTTGTTTACCCTCTTTGTTTCTACTTCTCAACACCCTGTTGGTTGAAAATTCGTCGTTTTCGAAGTCGACCTGAGCCTATCCATGATCCAAATGTTGTTTGTACTTGGTTCAAGAAATAATGACATCTTGACAATGTGAAGCAGCTGGTACGTTAGGTCTCCGTTACTTCTACTACATTGGTAGTAAGGGGCATATTGGGCATAACAATCATGACTAAGCTTGGATAGGCAAAAAGCTTCAAGCAATCTCTGATCAGTTGATTTCCATTGATCAGAGACTGTCACGGGGATCAAGAACAGAACCAATAGAACACCTCATTGTCCAGGTCCTTCTCTGAGAACCCAATGCTGAAAGGCAACGCAGTTCCTTTAGCAAATTCTGAGTTTGCTCTTTTTACTGTGGAACCTGATCAGAAAACCTCCAAAGGGATTTTCCCCAGAGGTATCCTGATCAGATCCTGGAACTTCCGAGAAACTACTGAGTTTTGCTTGAGCTCTTTCTTCACCGCAGTGATCAAATCTATCCCTCAATCTTCCTCCTATCACCACTCATGAATAAGGCAAGATATTTGAACAGTTGTACTCCCAATTAAGGCACAAACTCATCTGTGAGCAGTTCAACTCTTCTCCTGTTGAGAACCACAGCATAAGACTTAAATTTGGCCTCAGTTTTCCAATGAATCAACTGAAGACGAGGACTTAGGAACCTTTAATAGCCACTAAAAGATGCCCGGTGTTTGAAAGCAACTGCCAAACATCGATTATGGTCCAATAATGGTCACAAACTAACAGCTCCATTTAATTATGCGTGTTTTCTGCAAAACACTCGAATGCGGCGGCTGACGCTCAATCTGCCGGTCATTGTTGGTTCAAGTACAAAAGCCCTGCTGGAGCCAACAATCAGCAACCAATTGAAAAATTGACCCAAGCAGAGCAATTGGTCAGACAATGCTCATTTCCATAATGACAAAAATTTGTTGCTGATTACTGCATTAGCTCTCATTGTGTTTGCATTGTAAGACCCAACAATCAGACGAGGGCTGGATATATCGGAATGCCATTTCATTGAGGAGACGCTGGCCTTTTATTAAATAACACACATCGCCCCGTCAGTGTCCTCGCGCTCAAGAATGATGGATGGTCTTGTATAACCTCAGCTGCAGACTGCAAAGCGAGTGGCTTGTAATGTTAAAAACAATGCACAGGCAAAAAATATATATATATCAGTTTGCAAGGCAACGGATAAACAAATCTCGACTCCCAAGCCTTCTGCTGTAATGTTACTGGTTTCGTTAGCTCAGCTCATGGACTCCAGTCTTTCAGATTTTCAGTGCACAGCCACTATAATTCTCTAAGAGGAAAATTGCTAACTAATGGCGTCTCACGCTCCAAATAGCTCTATTAACACAGTAAGAGACGATAAAAAGGTTTCCCCTCCAAGCTAAAGCCTCTTTAAAGCAGCCTGTTAAATGCGGCTTTTCTTTCATTGTGTTTTGTAGGAAATTATGTTCAGAGGAGGAGTGGAAATAGTATTTCTACTACTCCTTTGTGCTGGCACAGGAGGTAGTTACAGGGCCAAGTAGACATATGGCCTGGAGCCTCGGATTGGCAACAAACATTGTACAACACTTAAAGGCTGTCGCCTCTAGTGGTAGCATAGCGGTAACTTTGTCTTGAAAACATTGCGACTGCACAATTAAATAAAGGCGACGTCACAAAAAAGGTGTAATTTGACTTCAAAACCCCTTATTGGCTCCCATACGAAGATGTGAGTGAAGGAATTTTTGACTCAGGCAGGAAGTGTCATGCAAAGTCAGTGAATACATTGAAAAACTTGGTGGAGGATGTATGATGATGTGGGCTAGTTTCACTTTCAAATAACAAGCCTGGCAAGCCTATCCAAAGTACATTAAATAAAATAAAACTAAAAATCTGGACAAAAACAGAAAATTAGTATTCGGAAAAAATAACAGTAAAGTAAAATATAAATATGACTTGTTCCTAATATAAGTAAGCATATAAAAGCCAAGAATTTTGAACTTTACATGCACTGCTATTATTTTATTACTTTTTAGTTGAAAATTTGCAATATGTTTTAGCTTATGATGGGGGGGGGAAAAAAGAGTCTATTAGCTTCCTTTAATCAGTGACACGGCGGAATTAGAGCGGATCAGGATAATTAATAACAAAAGCTTAACAGAGGCTTAAACTCTCCTGGAGTCAGCGGAGCCTGTCGAGCAAAACATCTGAGCTGAAGCACAGGTCACTGCTCATATTTACATCTCACATTACCAGATTGTGTTTTTGGGAGGATTCGCCTGCAATCACCCGCTCGTTCTAATGAGCAAGACCTGCCTCGGGTCAGCCCTCCAGACCGTACGCGTGCGCGCGTACCGCCATGTTCAGGAACGCCTGAAGTGCCTGCACCACGGCTAATAAAGACAGGTCACACACAGCCACGCGGCCGGTGCGGTTTGAGAGCGCCGGCCCTGAAACGCTGCGCTTTAATTAAGTAAACGAGTGAATCTGAGGGGCAGATGGCGAGAAGAAATAAAAGGCAAATAGCTGCAACTGCCTCGTCTCTGTGTGCGAAGCCCACGGGGCTGCAACTGTTCCCCTTCCTCTCACCTGCGCCTTTTTTATTTTTATTTCGGACTTTCTTCCCCTCTTCTGCCCTCTTGTTGTTTCTGCTGGTAGTTCTGGGGAAGAACACGCCGTCGGGTCGGATGTCGCGTGTTTTATTCATGCGGCTCGACCTCCTTGTTAATCTCGCCTCTTGCCTACATGTGTCACGCATCCTTCCTGCAGGTAGATATCGCACCTCGGCGAGGAAATGAGAATCGGCTATGAAGAGGGAAATGAAACGGGTTCACATGTAGAACAAACGACACGTCCTCCCCCGTCCTGTACTTCATGTTTCCCTGCTCTTTAGCCTCACGCCGTCTGTGTCTGGATATGTGTAAATATTCTGTCTGGCACTTTCTCCATAACAACCCTCTCTTTTGCCGTCTTATCTCTGCGTTTCGCTGAGAAGGAGAGATTTTTTTTTTTTTTTTCACACCAAGTCTTTGCTGGTGAGCTCTTTTCAATCTCTGACATTTCGTCTGAGGGCAGCTGTGATAGAAATCGCTCGCCAGTTTTGCTCTGGGAGCTGTGACGGGCAGCAAAAACGTCTGAAATGAGTAATGTGCTTTTAATATATAAGAATTGTGCGAGATTGAAGCAAATTTCTGACGCTTCTGGCATGGAAAATGACTGTATTGGCAATCTCTTATTTCCTCGTATGAAGGCGCTGAGCAAAATTAGGACACCTGATAAAAAGTATCTTATTTTTTTATCTCAAGAAAAAAAATTTAATTGCAAATAAACACCACAAATGAACATTGCTTTACTCATTAAATAAAATATATCAATAAAACTGTTTTTTGTTTTGTTTTTTTTTTGTCCCCAAAACAGCCTATATCTCAGTTTACTGAAATCTGGGCTTTGACTAGACCCAGGACTTTCAATTTCTTCAATCTCACAATGTTTCCAAAAATGCTCTCTGTTGCGAATCTGAAAGAATAAAAATATTACGGATGCAGCCAAAGACACGAATAGCACTGAAAGTACACATGCCAGACCAATAGGAGGCGCTCAAAAGGACCAGAAATGTCTTTTTCACAACCCTTTGTGCATGTGACCTGGCGCTTGTCATCTATGGCAGCATGTGCGTTCCACAATGAGCAGATTTTTGTTTAATGCCAAATAATATGAAGAGGCTCAGCAATACAGAAAGAATAGAATTTTATATCGATTCTAAAAGGATTTTATTTTGAAACGCTACAAGACATAAGTCTGCAAACATATTGACAACTCATCAAAAATGGATTTGAAGACCAACATTTTGTAGGAACTTTGATTGCACCAGATCAAACCAGTTTAAACTACTTATTTAAAAGCGATAAGTAACTCACTCAAAAGGCTCCTATAAAACCAGGTCCTATTTTCTTTCTCTTGCTTTGTATTCTCCTGTAAAAGCTCTGTATAACCTCTTTGTTTGCCCTCTCCGCCCCACGCTGGAAACAAGATTTCAAGAGAGTGAAAGCTTTTCGAGAATTTCATTTTCAAGCGGAACGGGGGCTCGCCGAGGGCAGCAGCGTGACAGTATCGAGGCGCCGCCTGAGCCGTCCGACGATGAAACCACATGCGTCTCGACTCGCTCTGCCCTCATGTTTATCTCAGGTTTTTTTATTCATTTATTTATTTATTTATTTTTGGGGGGTAAAACGCCTCTCTGTCTTTTCATTTTTCTCACAGTGCTTATCTGCCGGAAAACACATGAATACATGCAGTCGCTGTGGAATTTAATGGACTTGGAATGAACCGACGAGATAACGGCGTCTCTATTCAAAACGGATGGAGGGTTTAAATTCCGTTCACATGAAAACCACTTTAATCTACATCTTACCCCTATTTCTCTAAAGCACGATGCATTTATTTGCTTGCGCCGATGGAATATGTTTCAGATTTTCATGCAACAAACGTCAACGAATAAAAATACAGTTATTCAATGACCTAACTTAATAGCTAGTCCACATTCTGGGCAGTAAAACTTAAAAGACTGGAAATGCTTCTGGTTCCCAAATTTATCTTCTCGGCACCCCAATTGGATCCTCTCTCAAAAACAACCACGTTACAACGGGCAGCAGGATTATCCGTCCATCAATAGCCTGGTCATTGGGCGAGAGGCAGGTCCACAGTCCATAACAGGAAAGACATACTGGATAAACAATTCGGAATAATCAATAAACCTAACAGTCAAAACCTCAGAGACGGTACAAACAACGATAAAAAAACATCTTAAGACGCAGCAGGCTTGGTCGTACAACAGCAGGAGCAACACATAAACCGATTTCAGATGTCAGATGGGAATTCTCGAAAAACCCGCCAAACATGGGTTGGGAGGAAGTAAACATCACTGACGGGGAAGAAGCAATAGCGATAGTTTAACAGAGAAAAAAAAACACAAAGAACGCAAAGCTTTGTGCTCACGGAACATCCCAAAGAATCACTCTGCAGGAATGGGAAAATATTGGCCAAAATCAGCATGAAAATCTTGCCTTGTGAACAAGAAGTTAAGTGTTTTTCCCCCTTGCTAATACTGTGTCTGTACAGGTTTGGGTTTAAGATGGTTTGGAAGGTATTACCAGATTGATGAGCACCAGGCATTGCTTCTCTATCGTCTCTGATGGCACTGAAACAATTCTGATGAGCAATCAGACCTAGTAACACCAACCATGGTCAAATCAAACACACTTTATTAGCATTTATAAACATAAAACAACTTAGAACCCATATAGCCTTCCATTTAGATTGTTCTTTTAAAAGAGAGAAAATTGCAGAGACAAACTCTCTTTTAAATGTCCCCTGAGGGGAGACATGGTGTCAAATCTTTTGTCTTGCATTAGTTATACAAAATCTGGTTGAAAATGCGACAAAAAAAGCCCCACAAAGAACTTCTGTTAGATCTTCATCTGTGCTTCAACAACAGCAAACAAGTGACCCCATTAGCATTATCCATGGAGACACACCAGAACTAGGCTGTTTATGCGTGCAACACATCCTGAATGTGGTACACCCCCCCCCCACCCAAACCCACCCCCCCACACACACAGACACACTCAGAGTCTACGCACACACACGTGGCCCGGGTTGATTAATTGGAGCATTCAGTGGTGGTGATAGCTGTACTCCTCAGAGACAACACACTGTCTTACTCACTCCACCTTAACCTTTGCCGGACACGCACACACTGACGCGTACACAAGCTTGATCCAGGCTTCTCTTGGCTGAAATTAGACCACCCCTCTTTCGCCTTTTCTCTCCGTCATTGTCAGACTTCTCGGAGGCGGCCGGCCACGGGCTCGCGCTCACCTTGCCCAGAGCAAACGGCTCTCTCGCTGGCACCCGGAAACTTTTTCAGCTGGAGACAACTTTATGAAGCACGGGCATGCGCAGATTCTTGTTAATGTGCTCTTTTCGTGGTTGCCGGTCGGTGAGGGAAGAGAGGGCCCTCACCTTCGCCGGTTTTATGCACCTTTAAACCTGCCAAAGGTGCGGCCATATTTCTACGGGGGCTGCAAGGTGACTTCAGACAAGACAGGGGAAAAAGCCTGAAGAGGGTCGGCGAGGGGGTAATGAGGATAAAAAGAACAAGGAGTAACAGAGAAAAGAGTCTCCACCTCTGGCCGAGGTATTGTTCCGAGCAACAATCCCTCACCGTCGCCCTCCTCTCACCTTCCATTGTCTCCCCCTCATCCTCTCATGCTCGCTCCTTATCTATCCTCAGAGACTTTCCATCTCTTTTACCTCCGCTTTGTCTCGCTTTGTCTCCCCTTTGCTCCCCAGCACACGCACACACACACACACACACATATATAACCCCCCTCCACATTTTCTCTCCCCACGTCTACTCGCTCTATTCCCACCCTCCCTGGTCGCCTGTCATGGCTGCCACTTTATCGCGCCCACTCATTTATTACACGCCACCGTCTCGGGAGGGGCTGTTGGAAGGTGGAGAAAAAAAAAAGAAGAAAAAAGGACAGTGTGCCCCATCTGAACAGGTACAGACAACCTCTAACTCCATGTACATGAATTGTGATGCTAACACATGCACCTGTCATGTGTTGCTCGGAAATTACAGCTGACAAGAGTTTGAAACGGCGGATTAGAAACGTTCGACGGAGCTGCGATAATGCTCTATCTTTACCACGGAGACAGACAACGGACCACGGATGGAAAAAAAACAACTTTTTATTATCAATTTTGTAGTCTCTGTTTCGTACACGACAAGAATAAGAATCATTTTATTTTGAAAAACAGGGAGCACAAATGCTCTTACACGCTGCACCTCGGCAGAAAACCTTGAGCTCAGAGCGTCCATGAAATATTTAATTCCTCTTCCACATGAATGTCATGTGACAAAAAGCTCTTCAAAAGAAAAAACAAGAGAACATGGCGTCCACTAAAGCATGCGTGTTTGTTTTTCTAAAATCGAGAATACGCTCGGACATAAATCAAATAAAACCTTGTCGAACGAAACCAAGGTCGAGCAACTCCAGGCATGTTCCGCCAACTGGTTGTTTGGGAAATATATATATATATATTTTTTTTTAAAAAGCCTTTTCTATAGATGTGAAACTGTAGGCCTGTTCTTCAAAAGGTCAGGTCAACCTTGCAAGAGTGCGTGGTATCCGTGAGTCTTTGAAAAGGAGCACATTTTAAATACAGTTTCGTAGCTTTTGCCATTAACTGACATCTCTCTGTTGCCAGGTCGACAACCTATGTCAATGTTGCACCATTAATAGCTCACCGGTTGGGTTCAAGTCATTCCAAGAGGAACATTTGGCAAGGATAATGTACAAAAGAGAAGAAATTCTGCAGTATATCTACTCTTTAAAATGCTACAATATTTCTCATCACTGATAGAGTCGGAGTCCGTCTTGTATCTAAAGACAACAGTGACTCTGACCAAAAAACAACCAATCAGGATCAGGAGGAGGGTCTTAGCGCTGTAAATCAACTTCATATACTCATTGCTAAATGTGCTAATGGTGGAGAAACAAACCCACCCCCACAGACTATTGTAACAAATATAAAAAGAAATGTATATGTATATATTTTTATTGTTTTAGAAAAGTTATATACTGCAGCTTTAAAACACAGCAACTAAATCTTCATTCTACTCACAAAAATGCAGAAAGGAAACATTTTTAATAATTTTCGGCGTTACAACTCCATTAGACATCAGAATAGTAATATACTATTGAATTATCATGCAGGTTACAGATTCTTTAGTCACAGTTTGTGAAAACTTTATTTATTGTTACCACAAA
This sequence comes from Poeciliopsis turneri, assembly GCA_922788865.1. Lineage (NCBI taxonomy): Eukaryota > Metazoa > Chordata > Actinopteri > Cyprinodontiformes > Poeciliidae > Poeciliopsis > Poeciliopsis turneri. The sequence continues at coordinate 95,451 of CAKLNU010000887.1, read as the reverse complement.
AAAGCTAAAAAGTAAAAAAATATACCTATTAGCCTTAAGGTCGCCAGTCTAGGCTAACCAGGTTGCACTGCTAACCCTCATTCATATCTTTCCTCCTTGGCAACAGGTGATGTTTTAATTGGAATAAAAGATTTTTGCTGCTTTTTATTTTATTACGTAAGGGTGCTATATCCATTCCCCACCACAAGGGGAGGCTGCAGCCATAACACACAGAACCATTCAGTAACACATTTTACTGAATGTGTAAAATGCTGGGAGTCAATAAAATTTGGTTTATATCACTATATTCCTTCCAGTTGGACTTTTTATCAAATATCTGATTCTAGCAACAAAAACAAAACCCAACCATTTTTCATAATCGAAACAAAGAGCTAAAACAAAAGACAAATATGGTCAAATTCTAAGAAATCTCTTATAGAACCACCAACTCTGCAGCACCTAAAGAACGCAGCATGTTTCCATGTCTTCAGACCACCTTTAATCCAGCAGATTTCACAGAACATGAGTAGAAAGATGAGGCGCCGTCTGAGCCGATGTCCACGTTTCGCCGATATTAGATCTTAATCCTCCTAAGTGATGCCTCCTCTCAGCCTTCGACGGCAGCCGGAAAAAAAACACACAAAAAAAAAAAAAAACACACAATAATCTCTTGTTTTCTTTTCTCTTTCGTTGTGGGCAAACGACCAGGAGAGAATTAAAGCGCAGCGATAGAGACAGACGCTGGCAGAAACAGGCTGATAAACAGCGAGCGTGCCGAATATCAATCACAACGCAGACAGTCACGCGTGCACCCAAAGTAATACACACTCCCGACTGTGCCAGAGAGATTAGGGCCCTGATTAAGGCGGGTGTCGCATAAAAGTCTTGGAACAGTAAATATCCTTAATTTGTAGTGTAATTAAACAGATTAGCTGCCATGAATGTCTTACCAGGGATTAGCTGGCAGACAATGCACCAGCGGGGTTGGCTACACACACACAATCACGCAAACATGCATCGGACCAACTAGTGACTGATGTCCCCAAGAGCGGAGTTTGCTAGTCCAAAAGCAACCCCGTCCTTATAAAATGCATTCTGTAATGCGTCTGATTTTTCTTCTTTGTAAGCTTTTATTAAAACGCGCTTTTAATGAAAGCGGGGAGAGGAAACAAACAAACGGAAAAAAAAAGACAATCTACTGGGAATTTAATGCCCTCTATTGTGCGGAGCTAAAAGCCCGAGCAGACAGCCAAAGCAAAAGCGAGTTAAAGAGGGCACAGGAACTGAAAGAAAGAGCCCAGACTGTGAAAGACGGAGTCGATCGTGCTTCATCCTGCTTCACCAAAGCCAGTGCTGCCAATCAAAGGCGGCTGAGCGGCGCTCCACTTCCTGCGTTGGCCCCGAGCCCGAGCACGGCACCGCGGAAGTGTCAAAACCCCGTCCAACTCTTCTGCACATTAGCACAAATATACACATATGCATGTTTTGTGCATCTGATGCTCTGACTTTCCTCATCTAGACATACATCGCCTGTTGATGCAAAGACAGAACACCAACAGAAAAACGGCAAACTGCTGTCATTTGCAAAAACTATATACATTATTATTCTGGTGATGCCTGCCATGGAAATGCACAGAGAGCAACGTGATGCTTCAACACAACCTGGACAGAAGAGTGCACCCACTCAATCTATGTATATAAAAAAACAAGACTCTTCGGAAATTAAATGTGTGCTATTACATCTGGTGATGTTTTGAGTTACCATGGCAACGTGACTTTATTTAGGGAAATAAAATCATAAAGCTCGCCTTACTTTGCTGCTGTGCTCAGGCATCATACATTCACATAGTTCAACTGTCCCTTGGCTTTTTAATATCTCTTATCATTGATTTCGTGAATGTACCGTTTAGTCAGAGAAAGTTTTCTGGAAATCAGATTGTTTAGGGGAGAGATTTGATTTTACACTGAGTGCCAGAATGTACCCACTGATTCTCATCAGCGTTTTTCCCCATTCGGAACATATTCTGCATGAAAGTCAAGACGAAGTGAACACGTCCTGTAGCCATTCACGACTCCCGAAAAAGTTTCGGTACGTTTCAAAGACAGACAATTTGTGGCGATAAGCGCCTCACTTTCTGTCTGATTGAATGCGAGATGTGCGCTCCCCTTCCCTCTGCTCTTTCAAAATAACCACAGCAACCAGGGACGAAACATTTTTTGCGCTTATGGTGTGTCAACATTCCATTTAAGGGGCAATTTCATCACAAAAAAAAAAATAAAATAAAAAAAATCACCAAATTTGAGGAATCCTCCAAAAGCAGCCCAGAAATGCTGCCTTCTTTTTTTGAAGGACATAAAGGACAGGTCTGGTGTTATTGTTCGCAGCCCAACGTTTCCCAAGATTCACAATGGCGGACGATGAGGGAAATAAAAAAAAAAACGTGTGTATTTAAAACAATTTAATAGCTAGCAAAAAGGATCGAATAAGAAGAAAAAAAAAAAGATCTCAAGCTCTATTTTCACCAGCTTGTTTTTGGCATCGTCATGGTTGCTAGGTGACGGGATATACGCCGAGGTAAAAAGCAGGAAGACATCCAATTTCACAACAGCTGACTTCCGGTCTGGGCGGTCAACAGATTTGGACACACCGTCAGACTTCAACTCTCAAATGACCTCCAAAGTCAAAGTCTACTTTTAGTCTTGAAACAGAAATATCCTCTTGGTTTCTTGGAAAAGTCTTCGATCGTTACTAGCAAAATGCGAAAAGGACAACACAGTTGAATTTCCCCGGGAATTTACAGACTATTCCTGGGCTGCTTCACAACAAAACACTCATTTGACAAAGCTGACAGTGAGTTAGCAGCTAGTTAAAAAGGAAAAAAAAAAAAAAAAAATCTGTGTCTTTACAACTCCATGGAGCTAACAAGCCCATGTTTACACGCAAGTACTAGTTTGAACGGTGCATGACAGCATGTTGTCCGTGAAACAAATTGGATGTCGTGATTAAAAAAAAAAAGAGGTCTGTTTTCCTATTCTGCCCGTGTGTGTGCGCTGCGACAGCCTCGCGAGCACACACACAACTAATGAAAGACAGAAAGGCTGTGTGTTTGTGAGTGGGATGAAGAGGAAGCAAGAGAGGAAAGGGACGCGGGGAGTAAAAAGAAAATAAATAAATAAATAAATAAATAGATTGGGGGGGAAAAAAAAAAAGCGACTAACGAGGAAAGTAACGCGGTAAAAGGCGGATGAAACGGAGCGAGCAAATAAAACAAACAGTGGGAGATGTTAATGGTTAAGGACAGGAGGGAGGAGGCAGGGTGTGTGAGAGAGATAGATCTGCTAATAGCAAAGTGAAAAGGAGATGACAAGTGAAGGAAAGTTGATGAAAGGCTTTAAATGAAAGGAGAAATCTGACGTGTTGGAAGCTAACCTGCGCTGCCGCACAGGATTTGTGTGTGTGTGTGTGTGTGTGTTTCCAAAAGCCCTCTGCTGTGTGTGTGTGTGTGTTTGTGTGTGTACATGCGGGCTTGTGTGTAGGAAGCCCCTAAAGCGCAGGATGGAGACATTTGTCTCTGAGTGGAATTACAAGTGGCGGGCCGAACAAACCTTCAAGAGGCCTGGGAGACACAGAAAAAAGAAAAGCTTCCTCTTTCCTCTCTCTCCCGTGTGCCGTACCTTGATCACGGTCTGTGTGTGTTTACTCGCTTTCATTCCCTCTTCAGGGCCTGGAATGTTAAATGCAAGCATTTTTCTTTATTGGGACTTTAAGGCCCAATCGTAATGATGCAAGGCTTCTTCCTGAGGCCTGACTATTAAGCATGTGAAGGTATTCTTGCCTCGCTTTTACGATGAAGACGCTACGTCTTGTTGTGTTGTGTTGAGTTGCGTAGAGCACAAACCGTATGTCTGCTCTGCCAAGTTCAACATTTACCAAACTGCTTTACCTATGAAGTTCAGGCCTGAACACAGTTGTTCCTTGAATGACAGAAGGACATCTGTAGAGGGAGATGTGCAACTTACTGGCAAGCATTTGAACAATCATATTTAGCTTATTGTTTGTGCATTCATCCACGCATCGTCTTCTGAGACAGAGATGCAAGGTAAATAAAATATTCCAGAAAGGGAAATCAAGTAAACTAAAGTCCTGAAACACTACATATGTCCTGGGGACATTCTGGTCCAACCTTCGTCACCCTATAACCTATAGATGGAGACATTAGTAGACATGATACCGATTTTAAAAGGAACTCTAGAAAAACGGCACAGAAAATTGATTTGGTCCTGTGATTGGACCAAAAAAATAAAGAAGCAATAGATAAAATAAAATAAAAACGTACATTGATAATTGGTTTTATAAAAATGTTGAAATTTCCCCCCAAAAAATGAGACTAACCATTAAAAAGAAAGCTTTAAACACATCACTGCCTGTGTGGATTAGAGGCTTTAAAAGCGTCACATTAAGCAAGATATGGGAGCAGTGATTTTTTTTTTTTTTGTTTGTTTTTTCCTCTAGAATTTGGTGGCGCTGTCTTTTGTTTCGGAGTGAGATCTCAGTCCTCTTGAGAACAAAAAAAAATAAATAAAAATAAAGAGACATTCATGCCAGGCTTCCAGTCTTCCACCGGCCAATCGAACTCCCACCAGGAGTTGGCGCCGCATGCCTCGGCTCAAGCAAAGCCAAACCCCGCTCATCATTAGCAGGCAAAGCCACTGGGCGTTCAAAAGTCTGTCCTGCCAAGCGCACGAGCGCGGAGCCAGCACGGCGAGGCATTAAGGAGCTCGGAGTATAAACCAATAGAAGCCAATAAAGCCGCTATTTTGCACCCAAGTCTTGTGTGTTTTCCTTCCCACGCTGTGCGGCTGCGATTTACACATGTAAATATTTGGCGGCGCGCAAACTCAAAGAACAGAAGCCCTTCTGTACGGCCGGGGTCGCGAAAACAAAATGTCAAGCAAACAGGCTCGTGACGTCGACGGATCGAATGCCTGAGAAGAGAAAGGAGGGGGGGAGAGAAAGAAAAAGAAGAGACAAAGAAGACATCACTTTTCTGGTGAGGGAGAACAGCATCATCTTTGTTGGGGCCGTCAAGATAATAATCTGAGCGCTGATTCAGACGGCGGGTACCATGAGAGGGTGTGTACTGCTGTCTCTGGCCTTGGGAAAGCGTTCCATCACCCCACACGCGCCGCGCAGTCATCTAGAAAGGCTTCCCTCCCGGACCGCTGCGATCGTCCGGCTTCGTCAGAGCAAGCAAATAACACCTGAACGTCACCCTCTCTGAACTGCAATTATTATTCTTTTGTGCCAACTGCCAAGTCCTGTTCCGACGACGTCTCTTTCACCCGAGGACGCTGACTAATGCACGGGAACGGCAGAAATCTCCGTCAGCTCGCAGCAGAAGCCTGGCAGCGGTCGAGCCTGGCAGATATCAAGTTACGATAGCAGTGTTGACTAATTTAAAGCGAGATTGAATTCCCACACCCAGCGTCCCCCCCTCCCCCAGTCTCCCCGACCACATCTCTCATGCTGTCAAATAAAGGCCTCACAGTCCAGACTGATGGTATCAAAAAAAAAAAAAAAAAAAGTTCTTAATTAGCTTGTAATAAATTCTCATTTCCTTTCTGCAAAGCCGAAATCACCTCCGCCGGCTGACAAATGCGATACAGGCGTTTGGTCGGGGCGTCTTCTCTCTCGACCGTTCCAACAGGAGAAACGCGTCGTCTTCAAAATGTCACACACAGACACACACACACACACACACAGACACACACACCATCCCACACCAGCAGGGACAATTGTCTGAACAGACCGAGAGGATTCATCTACACCTCGACACCGGAGCAACATTGTTTTTTTTTTATGACTTTTGTTGTGACGATCTTTTAAGAAGCTTCAACACCTTAACTAATATTCTGCGCCTTTAAGAGGTTGAGGTTAGCTGGGATGTACTATAGCCTCTTTTATCCACATGGGAACAAAGATTTCTTAATCTGTGAGATGTTTTTCATGTGGACTGTTGAAATCCGATTAGTTTGTCGTTAATGTGACTCGCAATCTGTTTCTTAGAAATGTCAAAAACATCCTTCAGCAGGCGACCAGACCAATCATTATTGATGCAACGATCAATCAGGCAGTAACTGTGATTGCCCAAAATTAAAAAAAAAAAAAAAAGTAAAAATCACTAAGACAATTTTTTTGTTTTGTTTTGAGTTTAGCGTAAATTAACTAAATGGTTGCCTGATTGTCACTAAGGAACCCCATGATATGATATCATGATATTATTGAGATCCTGAAGGGCAGAGGCATCAAACTCATTTTGATTTTGGGCCATATCCAATATCTGAATGTTCTTAAAGGGCCGGTTGTGCCAGGATCTATTGATAAAACCCATTGAACTGTTAAAATATCAATGAATAAATAGCTGTTTGTTTCAGCATTCAAGTGTTTGTTACAATAAAATAACCCTGAACATCTTTTCACACTGATCAGTCCATCCAGGATTTTGTGACGGTTTTTGTGGTTTTTTTGCAATCAAAATCACAGATTTTGTGGCGCTAATTTAGTAATATTTGTGAGGAATTTTTATGAGAGTTGCACTAATCTATCCTGCAAAACGTGAGGTTTTTTTAGTAATCGATCACAAACTACAACTTCACATCAAATGAGGCGGAGGCAGCAGTCACCTGAACCCAATGCTTTTGGCCAATTCTGAGAAAAATTTTGCAGTAAGGTCAGAAACAAATGTGTAGGCCTGTCACGATAACAGATTTTGCTGGGCGATATATTGTCTCAAAAATTATTGCGATAAACGATAATATTGTTTGAAGACCTTTTTACATTGATTTAATGGAAATTACGTAATAATACATGCGATTTCCTGCCAAACATAGATACACTTTACTTTCAAAAGACACTTAACACTGGGACTGATACACAAAATAAATAAAACAACCAAAAATAAAAATAAAATAGATTCTTAGTCTCCATTAACAATAAATGTACTTGAATAAAAACTAAACAACATAAAGCCAAAGTGGAAATAAATCCTGCATTCAACCAAAAGAGTGCAGATTATGAAGTCTGTATAGTATATTGCCCTTCAGTAATCATTAGATGTAAATAGAGAAGACATCCGACTGCCTGATGCAATAGTTCAAACTACAGGATTTTTTACCCCGAACGACAATCTTAGAACGTTCTTCGTTCTGAGATCGTCACTAGTGTTGTGTGTTATGGTAGATCGTTGTGCCGCTCTGATCTAAATCAATGATTTATCCAGACTGGGAGAGTGACGCAGCCTGTTGAATGTGACCAGTAGCCAATCAGAAAGCGCGGATTCTCCTCCTGCTTTCTGAGGGGAAACACGGAGGGAATCCCGAACAGCTGACACGGTGCAACCCGAAGTCCAGCAGACATCGGAAACAACATGAATGTTTATTCAACAGTTCGTGCAAAGAAAATATAAATAACTAGGGGAGGAGTTGGAGCAAAATTTCTACCAGAAAACCCGGTAACTTTTCAGCTGTTCTTCGTTAACGTGACATAAATAGTTATAATGATTTTCATTCAGTCAGACTGACACTAGCCACATGCATTGCAGGTAGATTATAGTAAGGAATTGATTAATGCCTGGTTTCAAAGTTAGTGAACTGGACTTATTATTTTGTGTCCATTGTTGGACACAACACGGTTTAGATGGAACCGTTATACCGAGGATTCTGTCGGCTAATGTGTCTCAGGTTTTGATAATGGGCCGACAATCCGCGACATCAGATCGTGCAGCGCGCTGGGCATTACACTAAGGAAGGGAGGGTCAGTGGAGAGCACCGGAGTTGAGCCTTTTTTCATTCAGTGTCATCAACAGTAAGAGAAAAAGGCAGGAAGAAACGATATAGCCCATAATTAAAATGAGGCCGATAGTTTTTATTTATCGTGCGATTAATTGACTTATCGTTTATCGCGAGAGGCCTACAAATGTGGGGATCTGTTGATTTTGTGTGAATCTTGCAAGTCTGTGAAAAACTGGAGGGACATATTGATGTCATTTGGAGTCTTAGAGGGCGACATAAAAAGCAATGGCGGGCCAGACTTGGCCTCCATGACAGTTTGACACATGTTCTGTACATGACTACCGAGGTACGGCGGAAGCATCGGTTCATCTGTTCAGACTGTTTGCTCCAAGACATCTTCGTATCCACATATGAAACTCAACAAACATGAATGGTGTCCAAACACCGCGAGCATATTTAAACAACCGCTCGAAATGAGAACACAGCTCATGTAGAACAGCAAACTCTGGATCGAAACGCCTCATTTTAGAAACTTATCGAGAAAGTTTTGGCGGAGGAAAATCGAGCGGTACCCGACGGAGAAGAGGCTGGGCGGTTTCATCTTCGTTTTGGATTAAAATTGAGATCAACAGGAGCCAGCAGCCGGCCAGAATCCGGCAGGAACTATAAATCAAGCAGCTTGCGGCGCACATGTGTGTTCCTACGCCGCATCACGCCCGGTTTAGTGAACACACAGCCCGGTGGAGCTGACTGGCAGGAACGCCACAGACATTTGTCTCGCTGCAGGAGCAGACAGACAGCTTCAATGACGGGGAGAAAGGAACGGCTCCAACCTCGGCTTCACTCGGACTGTCGTGTAGGTAAACACAAATATTCGGAGCTGGGTGGGATCCTTTCTGAAGCGCCAAGGGTTATGAGAAGGAGAGTAAATGAAAGAGAGAAGCAAACATCGACAAACGCCCACACGCACACATTCAGTGAACTTCCCACGAGGCATAGCTCGGATTCTTGGGCCGAATTTGCATCACAAATGTCTCGGGTGGCAGCGTGCGCACGGAGAATAAATAACGCGGAGAGGGTGCCACTTTTCTTCCCTCGTTCGTCCCGGGCCCCGCTCCCGTCCGTCCCAGCGTCCAGCCGCTCGTCTTAATAGGCTGCATTCAGCGCCTGACAATGCCAGATCCAGACCAAAGCGGCACACAGACTGTGAGAGAGGGCATGTTGGCATCTTCTGGAGCCGCCGCTACGGCGAGGAGCTGGGATAGAAAGTATGCATCGTCAAACGTGTTCAGTTATAACACCGTTGGCTTGTCATTTTTCTCCAGTTCAGTCACATGGCATCAAATGACAACATTGTACTCTTATATCACACAACAATACAATCCCATCTAAACCTGGACTAGAAAGTATGCATGGTTCAAGTTGTGTCTTTTTGCCCATTTTTACTAGTTTACATAAAATATCCAAAATGTAGAAAGTAAACATAGTTCAGTTTCTAGAACTAGCTCATCCAGCCGGACCTGTGCTAGAAAGTATGCGTCGTTCAATTTGTGACTTTTACAGTTAGTTTCAGGACAAACTGATCCCATTTGGACCTGAACAAGAAAGTATTCCTGGCCCAGTTTGTTGAGTTTGAAAACACTGCATTCGGTATGCATCCATAAATGCTGATCCCATCTTTCTGCTGTTAGATTTGAAGGTACGCCTTGTTGGTTTTTTCCCCTGCTATCTCAAATTAAACGCTCTGTATCAGTTTAAATTGATGTTTGAACTAAGGAATGCATCAAAACTGTGACCTTCACCATATTGTCCTACGTGGGCTTGAAAGTATACCTCGTTCGATTTGGTCCACTTTCTGGAATCAGTTTGAGCCGAGTAAGGCATCAAATCAGCGACCTGTGCTGTAGTATCATAATGATTTCATCCAAACTGTGTTTTATTCCACACGGATGCTTTCCAGACTGGAAATAGAAAGTACACACGGCCCAGTTTGTATATAAAAAAAAAACCTAAAATATATATATCAATTTTATGGTTTGATAAACTGAGACAGACATCAAGGTAAAAAACACTGGGCCTCAAGTAGAAAGTATACATGGTTCAGTTCCAGCTTTTAGAAGCTTTATTCATGTCTCACTTCCATTTTCTAAGCTTAGCAACAATCTGGAATCAAAGACTAACATACATCACTTTCATAGTAAACTAAAACTAGTCCCTTCCATTTGGACACACGTAGAAAGGATGATTGGTCTTATCTGTTCTAGTAAAGACATTTCTTGCTGTTTTCCTTCATTCCAGCAGCCTGCGGCTAAGATTAGCCACTGAAATCTAAATGTCAATCTGACATACATCAAAACTGGGCAAATTTATGACAAATATCTGGACCTAGGATAGAAAGTACACATTTAAAAACATTTGATCTAGTTTTCCATCCAACTGAACAGTCAATGTTTGCACTCGATTCAGTTCGTAGCTGGACATACATGAGGCCGTGATGGTTTAAAAATCCCCCAATCTGGACCTGCAGTAGAAGGTACGCATGGTTTCACAACACTTTTTCCTGCTCCTGGGAACTGATCCCATCCCTACTGACCTGGGATAGAAAGTATGCATGCTCCAATTCGTGCTGATTGATTGAGAGCGGCTTTTCTCCAGTGTGAAAGGAAAGTTAAACACATTAGTGCCTTTAGAAACTGCAAAAACAATCGATTCCAGCAGAAATCCCACTCAGGAAGTTTTCTCAGTTGACTTCTAAGCGTCACTACAGGAACGTTAAGAAGAACCCAAACCTCAGGGATCCTGATTGGCACAGCAGCCCGACACTTATATCACGCAAAACTGCAAGTCGCTGCAACGCACCAAGAAACTGCGCCAAAAAACGAGGTGCACGTTTCAGAAAGCAGATTAGCGCCATGCCAGTGGATGTTTGTGGAGCAGATGGAGAGGCTTTTACGCAGAGTCCCGACGCTCCGCTGCAGGTGTGAGAGGATCGGGATGACTCAACGTGAGAACTTGTGTTCAGTTTCAAAGGAGCTGCGCTCCATCGTTCCGACGCGCACGGACGCGCAACCGTCCGTCCGTCCATCCATCCATCCATCCGTGCATCCAAAGCACTCACCTGACTGCGCCGCGCTCCAGCGGATCACCGCCAAAGTGACCAAAACGCACGCCTGGAACTTCATCTCTGATCCAAATGCCAGGGGAAGAACAACAACAAGAAGAGGAAAAAGAACAAGAAGAAGAAGAAGAAGAAGAAAGCCTCCTTGTCTTGTTAACTCCCGTCTAACTCACATGTCCAAATTAAGATATCCTCGCTGTTCTAACGCGCTCTCTTTCACACACACCAAAATAAAAAATAAAAATTAAAAAAAAAATAAAAACCCAGAAGAAGAGGAATAAAACGGGCTGAAAGTGTCGGAATGAAAGTGTCCCCAGGTGGTGTGACGGCTCCCCGCTGCGCTGGGTTTGTTTCTGGGCTCCCGGTCCGGTGTTTAGGTCGCTTTCCGCCGCGGACACTCTGAGCCATTTACTCCTCACTCTGCCATTGCGGCCGGTTCTTGGATCGGAGAGGGGCGGGGGGAGAGGGGAGGGGGGGGGGGGGGTTGAGGAAGCAGCGGGGGGTGCGCTTTGGGATAGATGAGGGGTGGAGTGCTCTGCCTAATCGACACCTCTCTCAGCCAATCAGATCACACACCCATCTCCTAATAAGCCCGACGCGCCTCCTGATTGGCCCACAGGCGTCATTGCGACTGTCACTACACCTGTCAGCAGCTGCTTTGTTTTGGTCCTTCTTCATCTGCATAAATCAGATTATTAGCGCCTTATGAGACACTGGAACTGACTCCTAAAGAGACGTTCGGAGTGATCGGGAAGCAGGAGCATGACACATGAAACAAAAGAAGGTGGAATGAGAGGAAGGCTCAGTCAAAGTAAGCAGATATTTATTTCTGGACAACCTGACCTGCAGTCCTCAGCTCAGCATCCAGGGCTCAACAGACAAGAGTCGATAATGGAAGCTTTATTTGATGTCCTCTGCTGCCCTCTAGAGGAAACAGTGAGGGATAGCTCTGCCTTTATTTATTTCATTATGATGTAAATAAAATGTTTTGGACATGCATGTGATCCAGTATTTGTAATTTCAGAATATGAATTTTTTTTTGGACATTTTTATTCAATCGGCATAAAAACTCACATGAATCATTTTAATAATATCTGCCTATGTATATTTCTTTAATGCGATTTTAATTGAAATTCTTGTTTAAAGGATCTATGAAGTAGTTCAGCTCATAAGCATGTAACAAAGTTATATTTGTAATTTCACTAACAATATTCAGTTTGTTTACATTTTTTTTTGCAGATATGCAAATCAATTCTTGGGTAAACATGTAGCGCATATATTTTAGTTTTGCATACTCTATTATTTTATTCTTTTCTCAACTTAAATGTCAAATTTTAAATATTTCTTGTATCTGATGACACAAAATTGAATCATTTTGATTTGATTAAAAATGTTATCTTTATTCATTCTATGTGTTTTATTTCGATTTGAACTTTGACTCTGACTGAACTTCCTCTGGCTGTGTCGCCACGGTGATCTGGTTGGTCTTTGCCGTGGTCGTCACCCCCCGCTCTAATTTTGGATCCTGACTTTGCTCTGTCCGCTGTGTGGGACTCGGAGCTCAGATGACAGGCTGGGAGTCTCACTGGAACCGGGGGGGTGGGGGAGTTCTGTCCATCCAGAAACAACTGCTCTGGCCGGAGACGCGAGTCCAGAACGAGGCCCGGGTTTCTGAGCTGCAGCCAGCGAGGAGGTGAAGTCTGCTTCCAGCATGGCTCTGCTCCTGCTGCTCCTTCTGCTGCTGGCAGGTGAGTCTCTAAAGGAGTTTCTTCTCTTATCACTCCGGCCGGCTGAGTCGCTGGACGTCGAACGCTGGGAGTTGCAGGAAAACAACTCCTTTAGAGTTGGACTTCACGATGAAGAACAAAGCGAGATGGAACGCTGCGAGAGAGGCTGGAAGCGGATATAAACGCCAAACGCCTTCCCGAATAATCGAACAGGGCAGACCTCACTCTCAACAAGATATCAGTTTTATGATGTTTGTTTGGGCTTTTACAGACAAATTCAACAACAATAGACATCAACACATTCATAAAAAACAGAATATTTGATTCCTGTTGCTTATGTGTGGAAAGCCGTTTGTGTATTTACTTAGATAGCTGGAATATCTTGCAGTGAATGCTTGATGACACATAGGAGGCACCACCTGGTGATTGAACAGAGACACTAGTTGAGAGAAGTTATGAGTTTTGATTCAGGGAAAAAAAACAAAAAGAAGAATGTTTCCGTAAAATTACAGAAAAAAAAAAAAAAAAAAAAACCCACAATGACTTGCAGCTGCTGATTCTCCTCCTGAAAACTCCAACCCGCCGGTCGTCCCTGTGAGGCCGCGGCTCCCTCAGAGAGCTCCACCGAGTCGGAACAAACACCGGGGCCAAACAAGTCGGGGCCTTATCGGGCCGCCGCAGCCCGAGATCCGCCGCCTTTCCAGATCAGAACAACAAGCCGTCCTCCCCCCCCTCCACTCCGTCTTTCCATTCAGCCTCGGGTCCGACGGGACGGCCGCCGCCTGCCTCCACATTAAGAAGCTGTTTGCTCTCATCTCCGAGGTAAACAAGTGGGATTGGGACTCTGATTGCAAATTAAAAATCTTTTCTTCGCAAAAGTAGCAGACTAATAGGGAAGAAACGCTCCTGGAGGGAAACGCGGAGCCCGGATGTGACCTTGTTTTGTTGCGCAAACATATTCCTAATTATGAAGGGGGGGGGGGGATGAAAAGGAGCAGATAACCACCGCGGCGCTTTGTGTCATATTTCCTTCATATTCACAATAATGGTTGTTTTCTGCCAATCATGGAGCTGTAACATTAAAAAAAAAAAAAAAAAAGCACCTTTTATGACTGGATCCTCTCTGCAGCTCACGTCGGTCCTTCGGAGTGCGGCTGCGACGGCCGGCTCTACCGGAAGGCGATCGGCGACCTCTGCTTCGACCGCTTCCAGGACGAGATGGTCAGGCTGGGCTCAGGAACGTGGTGCAGCTGGCCGGAGACAATGGAGTGAGTGAAATCAGAAACACCGGGGGAACGCCGGGGAAACATCCCCAAACTCATGAAAGACTCGCACTTGTTGGAATTAATATCCGCTTACGTTAAATTACAGTCAAATTCTGTCGACTGTGCCATGAGGTGTTGCTTAGCAACCACAAAAAAAACAAAAAAAAACACAAGGGACTGAATATGGAAATTATTAATGGCAAGAAAAGCTCTAATGTTTTGACCAGGAACAACAAAACAAAGACAAACAGAACAAGGAATACTTTCTAGAGTGAACAAAATTACGTCTTCATAGCTTTATCGTTTAAAGGCTCATTTTGCTAAAAACAAATCCTAGAGCCTGGAGCACTTTCTATGGCAAATCAACAGAAGTAGTGGACAAGGAGCAGTTTCTATAGTAAATATAACAGAGTTTAAAGAGTGAATAGATTACCCAGAAGAACACAGAGACCTGAACCAGGAGTACTTTCTCCTATTTTTGATAGTCTAGCCAGCTGTTCCGTTTCATGGCTACATCTCTACAACGCTTTTTCTCGGTTTCCGTCTGCCGCTTCGAGTTTCCCCCCCTTTTTCTCTCTCTCTCTCTCTCTCTCGCAACATCCTTTGCTCAAAGTCAAGCGGCCGCCGTTTCTCCCGTATCCGTCTGACGCCACGCCGGCGGAGTGCGCGTTTGAAAGCGAAACAACGGCCTTCCTCTCCCAAGCACCCGGCGCTCGCCGGAGGATGAGTCAGGCGGGAGGATGAAACGGCTCTGAAGAAGTTTCTGTCAGAACTATGTGATTTCCCTCCTGGCTCCCTGTCCTCGCCTGGTCCAGCACGAAATAATTGGTTGCTGGCGCTCTCTGTGCTGCACAAAAAAAATAAATAAATAAAAAAGTACAGGCATTTTCAAGGTTTGCACTGGTGTAATAAAACTGCTGGAAAGAATGCACGATGGCGGCACTGAAGAGAGCAAAATGAAATGATTTAGGGAATACAAATAGGATTTAGCCAGTGGCTATATCTGGTTTAACTAATATCTTCTCTTCATGTCCCTGAATGAAAGGAAAGAAAAATCAACTAAATGCTGGTGTTAGAATGAAGAGTTGTGTGTGCTGTTAATAACGTGACATATCAGGTGCTCTGCTTTTCGGTATTTCCTGCCACATTTCAAAAGAAAAGCTTGATCTCACACAAATTTGCTATTTTATTGACGCAAGATTAAATCCAATCGGCTGAAACTTTTGTTAGAGAGATATATTAAAAATGCAGTAGCCATAAAATATTCACAGGATGGATAAATAAAAACATTTCTCTGATTCCCCAGTTTTTATAGTTTTGGGGGGGTTTTTTAAGTGGGGTTCTCTGGATTAGTTTTCAGTAGGTAGCGCCTTACCTGAGGCACAACTCTCATTGAAGACTTTCGCTAAAAACTAGTAACTCCAGACTGGATTCAATGTAAAACACTATTTTTTTTTAAAGCAAGTGCTATTTGCAAGTTACCACATTGGGCACCATGTAAGATTTAACAAAAACTATGTGCTTAGAACCTAGCGAGGCAGAAAATGGAAAAGGATGTGAATGTTTTTGCAACTATATGAGCCCCAAAAAAACACTCTGCAATGTAAATTTTCCTGATCTACTTTTTATAGACAAGCTATTTGTAAAACATGGAATGAGGGCAACTTTAATTCTGACACCCGATGTGACACAAAACAAAAGCTTTAGGTCAGTCATTTTTGGCTAACTTCCTGCTCCAGCTGTAAAATGCCCACAGCAGAAACAACAATAAAAGGAATAAAGGCAGAAACGAGAAAATATAACAATCTTTCCAAATTAAAAACGCTGCTTTAGAGCTCAACTTCAGAGAGCAGAGACAACAATGAGCTGTAACGATCAAACACACAAGAGTGACAGTGAAAAGAAGCAACTTAGCTTCCGAGGCTAACCAAACTTAGCTAACGAAAAGAAAGCCACTTTGTTACAATTCCACAAAACGAGCTCACCTGCAATACAAAGGAGAGCTTCAGGAAGTCAGCGGACGCATTTCCGGCCGGGCTCCGAAACTTTAAACTCAGGCCCGGTCCCACCCCACGGCCCTCTGGGAAGTGTGGATTCAGTCGAAGTGCACGTCAAAGGTTTGAGTGCGCCGGGTTGGGCTCGGCCGCCATGCAGCTGCCGGAAAATGCCGAGGAGCGTCAGTACGTCACGCTCACAGCTAAATCACTACTGCCATCTGCTGGCGGAAGTAGGTATTAGCTCAATTAGATGAGGCTGGAAAAATACCAGCCTCATCTAATTTTTCTGAGATTCATCTCAGAAAAATTAATAAGTATAAAATACTGAAACCTGAGTGCCACACTATCCATCTAAAGATAAATGCTACTTTTTATTATTTTGAATAGAAGACCTCAGATTTGAAAATAACAGGGAATATTGAGGGAAAACAATACAATTCAAAGGGCTCTGCATAGATCGGTGGGATCCCAACCAAGATGGGTTCTTTGTACTCAGTAGGTTCAGTCGAGTTCATTGATACTCAACATGACCACATTCCTAGAGTTGAGTGCTGCGTTATGGAGAGACTGATGATGTTCTGGCCACTACTTTGGCTCAACCCTTTGCTTATCTGACTCCATCTGTTGATGTCGATGGCGTAGAGGTGGAGCTGGAGAAGCCAAAGGGGTTTGAAAAACCTAAAGAAGTGCTATTGCAGTCAAGATTAAAAATACTAGAACTTGCAGAAGATTTCCAGGGTGGGCCTGGCACTTCTGAGACTATGTCAAGGGATGACAGTGGGTAAACATTTGAGCTTATCTGTACCCCAACGTCAATGACGCTTCGGAGTATCAACCTTTAACCACGGACATGTTAAACAAGGTCATGAAAGCATTTAAAATAACTTCCACCAGAGAGCATCTGGAAAGAGACACAATTAGAAAAACATCTTCCAGGACAGGCGGGCTATGAATCCTGCCTCAAGACGGGACTTCCATACTGTCAATTCTTATTGAATCAAAGCCTTTTAACTCTTCTGTGCTCCTTAATCTTCCTCTTGATAAGTCCTCGGCATTCCAGAGTTGTGATTATGCAATGAAATCATATCATGCTTGTTTCTGTTTCTGCCACAGATTGAGAGTTTGCTTTTCCTCATTTCTACCCCCTCGATCATCCTCAGACGCAGTCACACTTCACCCAGAGAAGACTCTCTCTCTGGGATGTCGCAGTGCTCCCAAAGAGCGCGCGCCTCAGTTGGAATGCATCTCCATTTCTTTTGCCCTCCACCAACCAAGCAGTTATATATAGCTCTGTTAAGCTCACTGGTAATTCTAGAAACTCTTTGGCTCTTTTTCGGCCCCCACTACCATCAGGAATCCCCTGCTGCTCTTTCACACTGAGAGGAGGTTCAAAGACATCAGGAGAGAATATTTCAGTCCAAAGACTGTAAATGTAAAATTCAGACTCATTATCATTTTAGATTTTAACTTGAGAGACTTGAACATCCCTGGGATGTTTGAAAGTTGGGTTCATTTAAGTGTTTCATCTAAAGTCTTTGAGCATATATTCACTGATGTGTGTGTGTGTCATGGTTTTTGCAGGATCTATGTGGGACTGACTAACTGCACCTGCCAGGTGGCTTTGAGGATGGACTGCTTCTGGCCCAACCGGCTGGTGGACGACTTCTTCATGAAGATTCATAGCACGTACTTCCACGACTGCGCCCCGACCGGCCGGCTCCTCCAAGAGCCGTCGATCGGCATCCTGGCGCCCTTCATCGGCGCGTCGATGCTGATCGCCCTGCTCATGACCGCAGTGGTGGTTTGGAGGAGCAAACGCACGGAAGGGATGCTGTAGAGTCGGTGCAGGAGCTTGAGTTGGTCTCAGGACTCATAGCATCATGAGCCACAGACAGTGAACTTCACGGACTTGTTTGTTTTACTCTGAAAGCTCTTTCGTATGATCTTGCGGTTTACAGTCGCGGCTGCAAGGCAAACGTTGGGATCGGCCTCTGATCTAAAAACTAAGTCAGAGTTGGTGTTTATGCGTAGATCTATCAGTATATCAATACAAAAACACAACAAAGCAGCATTATATTCAGACAAATACAAAGAAATAACTGTATGTATACAGAAAAACAACTGCAGACTGCCTCAAGGAGACACTCTAATTTTCATATTTAGCGTTTAAAATATACATGATGATTGTCCATTATGAATGTGTAGCATTCTTCCAGTCACCAGTGAAATATGGGATTAAGTTGCTGTATGCTGGTCTTGTTAACGATCTAGCTGCTTTTCTTTCTTTCTTTTTAAAAGTATTATTTTTGTGAGCAGTGCTATAACATTCGCCGTGTGGAGGTTTCATTCAGACGAAGGCTTTGCACGCCAGCACGCCGAAATAGTTCACAGTCGCCGTCACTTCGGTGTCAGGACAGGACGCATTCATGGCGGTCAGTAACCTGAAAAAAATTTTAAAAAATAAAAAGGCTTAAATTTTAATTTCTAAGGGTGAATTAAAAAAAATTGTCAAAAATAAAGTTGATTCTGTTTTTTTTGTTTGTTTGAAGAGACAGAAACCAGAAGTTTACTTAAATGTTAATGTGGTGTCAGTAATCAAACACAATGGCAAACTTTCCCCCCCCCCCTCATGCATGTAAAAGCCATGCCTCAGCACTTCTACATACATTGTGCTTGCTTAGCGGTCCCCCCACCTCCCCACCCCGCCTTCTCGCCCCGTCACTGGCAGGGGGGAATTAATGACGGTTGTGTTATCGAAGCGGCGGAAACCTTCGACAGTTGAGCTTAGTCAAGCAATGCTTTGGATTTTCTGATTAAAGGCCAGGACTGCGACGGTACTCACAGACCCATCTCAGCAGTTTTTGATGATGATGGATGAAGCTAAAGGCAAGAAGAGTGTGAGAAGGGAGGCGGAAGGTGTTAGCGGTGACATCTCACTTGGTCAGGATTCTGTTGGAGAGATGATCGGCTTCAGAAGGGTCCTTCTGTTTCAGCTGCTGGTAGCTGGAGAATGTCTCCACCATGCCTATGAATCCGCTCACTGGAAGGGTCCTTCTCACTGGATGGCACTCGGTCCTACAGAGACATTCAGGAGCGTCAACCTAGAAACACAGTTGGCCAACAACAACAAGCGTGTCGGGACGGCCTCACCATTCTTTGTCAGGGTAAGAGCAGGAGTTAAACATGTCAAGGTAAATCTTCCTGGAGCTTGGTCCTAAATAAGAACTTCGGTAGGGAAGCAGGGCGGCGTAGAACTGGTGACGGAGATTGACATCTCTTAGGACCAGCTGGTGGTTTTCCTTTATACATGTTTGAACACTAAAGCCCCTTCTCCACCGGCAGGTCTTAAACTAGTTTTGCTGATATTTGAGTGTCAACCTCAGCTGCTGTGGGGTTACGGCCTGTTCCAACATTCCCAAAATAATGAGGAACACAATGCCAAAGGAGATCCTCTCAACTTGGCAAAAATCAAACCAGGTGTTACCCACCAAGAGTGAGATTAGACAATGGAGACGGGGCTTTAGTCCTCTTTCATTAATACAACAATAGCTAACTTCTAACATCTGGACCGGACCTCTCGGCAGATGTCGTTCAGGACGTTTGAGACTTCTCCGTATTCCAGGTTCATGTCCATGGTGTAGCTCAGGAGAGCAAGGCAGCCTCCAGGTCTGAGCACCCTGTCAGCCTCCTGGAGAAACCGCGGCCGGTCGAACCAGTGGGCCGCCGTCATGGCCGTCACAAGGTCCACCTCCCCCGATGCGAAGGGCATCTCCTCTGCAGGGCAATGTCTGCGGTCAGATAATACGAGAGTCGAGGAACAAAGTTTCCAGAAATCTGCTAACTTTGTAGAAGGAAGCTGAATGTTCAAAAAACAAAATGTTTTTTTGCTCACCTGTACGAAATGTTTGGTGGGTTGCTTTTGGCTAGCGCTCTTTCCACCATAGCCCGGCTGACGTCCGTTCCAACCACCCTGGTGAAGTGAGGAGCCAGAAGGACCGTCCCATTCCCCGGACCACAGCCCACATCCACGGCCAGCTTGTACTGCTGCTGTCTCTGAAAGGAGTCAAGGTAAAGATCCTCTGACCTTTTCACTGTTTTTCACAGTTTTCCCTAGAACACCCTGCGATTTGGTAGTACACTACTCCCATCCATTACTAGAGGGAGCTCATGTTTCACCAGTGGTGCATGTTCAGAAGACAATTCATTATTTCTGCTTCAGGTGTTATAGTCTCAAAAAAAATACGAGCATTGGAGTATGACAAACTAAAGAGTTTATGGTTCCATTCTGAGACACTCTATGGCGGTTGGTATGAAATGCAGCATAGGCCTACCTTCTGCTCCATGTAGCTCATTATTTTGCTGATGATTTCATGGGGCGTCACTCTGTACTGCAGGTAGGAGTCTGCGTGGTCTTTCCCCTCAAAGAGCCGCACGGCCATCTTTTAAAGGACCAATAAAAACCAGAGCAGACAGGGGGGAGAAAAAAATAAAAAATGAAAAAAGAAGAGAAAAGTCACCTCTCCAGATTGGAGAACAAATCGAATGTCAAGTTCCTGAACTCAAGAGAGGAGGGGTGATCATAAAACAAACCAGGAAGGAAGCAGAGCTTCAAGAGAAAGTTGGAAGGTTTCCACGACGATGTCGATCGGAGATCTGTGACTCGGCAGTAAAAGCGTGCCTGTGTTCAACCAGCCAGTTACAGATTAACGGACTGATTTCATAACTATATATGACTCATTAACTGCAGGACGCCGGCAACTGATTTGAAGTGGAGTTGTTTTCTAGCAAACGAAGAGGCCCGTTTCCATCTGGAGTGAAGTTTCCTTTTTCCAAGCGAGCCTCTTCACCTCATGTTGAGGGACCAGAAAAGTTCTGCTCATCACACAGGGTCATGTCTCTTTAAATCTCTCGTCAAATACATAATCTACCCTTGTTTTGATTTTGTCCATCACAAATTGCACTCTTAAAATGTTGCTGTAAATCAAAAAAGGCGGAAATCATTCATGCATTCTCTGAGACTCCTAGACATTTCAATCAATCAATCAATCAAGTTTATTTCTATATCACAGTTCAAAGTGCTTGACATCATTTGTCTGGTGATATTATTACACATGAGAATGTTTGTTTCATTTCTAGGGATGTGCAATGTCATGTACTTGCATTTAAATGTCAGCAGATGGCAGCAAACGCACATCTGAGTACATTTCCCACAAACCTGAATGAACAGGGACTTGTGTGATTCCTGTCATATGGGTTTGATGATGAAACATGATTTAAGAAAGATTCAAAATGTCTTTGCTCCATTTGGCAAAGCATATTTTTGAATTCCACTTTAAAAAAAAAAACAAAAAAAAAACAAAAACATGAATTTTGCCCTTTTAGCAAATTGAAGCACCGGTCACTCAGATCCATTTGATCAATATTATCCCGTCAAATATGATTTGCAGCTGAAAGTGGGAACGAGGGGAAGGTGTAGGACGTCCTCTCCACAACCCTTCACCCCCCCCCCTCCACCTTCCGTGCCTGGTGCCTCCTAATCAATCAGCTTTGATCAAACCTGTCAGCTGCAGTCAAGTCTCCGTTCGCAGCTGGGCGTGTGTGTGCGCGCGCCGGTGGAGGTGAGTCCTGCTTGTGGAGGACGAGCCTGTCAACACGTGTTTAAGCAGACATGACCAATGCGTCACCAAGGCCTCACCAGCCGAGTCTCATTACAGCCTCTCTGCAAAACAATTCTGCAAACACACGGGAGCCATAAGACAAAAGTTAATGGACTCCAGCGTAGCAGCACCTTATATAGCTTTAATATCTGCAGGCACATAAAAACGAGAAGGTGGGGTGGGATGGGGGGGTTGGGAGTTGGGAGTGTGACGAGCCGTGTTGCTAATGCTCCGCAGGGGAATTCTCCTGGAAAGCAATCACACAGGTAATCCACACTATATGAGAGAGAGAATTATTACAAATACTGGATTTAGAAAGAAGGCTTCATGAAGACAGGTGGAAGGGGGGAAACAGTTGAAAGTTGTGGATCGTGGAGGGAGAGATAAACGAGCGTGCTGCTGCATGCATGAGCATTATGCATGAGAAGAAGGAGAAGAAGAAAAAACAAATTTCTCCAACAAAAATAAATGCATGAGTGCAGCGTCTACCTGCACGCTGATTTCATTCCTTCCTCTGAGAGAGCCAGAAAAGAGACATGGAGGCCTGGAGGGTAGTGGGGGGTGGTAGAGGGGTGGATGCGTATTCAGTGTAAAAAAAATCCCACTTCCCTGCAGAAATCTCAGCAGGTAGAAGCAGATTGCAGCTGTTGGATGAAATCCATGAATTTACAAAACAGTCTTGCTGCCTCATTGAAGGCCATGTAATTCGGTGGGGGGGGGAATGTCACGGGTTTTCGGGTGGCGGACACCCCGAGTCCACAAACACAATCTTCTTCTGTGAAGAACAACCTTGAAATGGAAACGGATGACAAGCATGGCTGTTGTACCTCTTCAGCTCCTGGCAACGGTTCATTGATCTGAATAAGCACATGTTAACATAAGCTGGTAAGATATGAAGTTCGCTCTTCAAAACCTAATTTGCGAAAAGTAAAATTGTGTGAAGAGAAAAAGATGTGTTTTTTGGAATCTATGTCTTAATAAAGTCTAAAGGGCATAAAAAAAATGTACTTTTGGAAAATTACAGGGCTTTTTATGTTTATCGTTTCTCCCTCCTTTTTGTTGATTTGATCAAATCTGCCTGAACGGACGAGAATTAAAAGTGTACAAAAGCCTGCCTTCTCGCCAGTATTTTCCATATATGGCAAACGAACCGTGTAATGTCGGTATTTTGCCAATTTAGTCACTAGAAACAGAATTACTGTTTAAGGTACTTTCTTCCAACAAGACACGGTCTTCTTGTCTCTTAATAGAATCAGCTTATTAGAGGTTTGTGAAGACACTAAAAAGGGAGCCAAGTCTTTAATTTTTACGGTGGCGCTGGGCATCGTGACAAAAACCCGCGTCTCCAATCTCTGGCAGGATATGAAGATCTTAAATCTCGGCCGTAAAAACTTCACTCCGCACTTTCTGCTTTTCCTCGCAGCCCCGTTGTAAAGAACAAATATCCCCGACTATTAAAGGGGATCCGATCAACTCGAAGGTCCGTGTTTATTTCTCTTCTTTTTCTTGCTTGGATGTGCACTCCCGGTGCTAATCCCGCTCTCCGAGGAGAGAGGTAGGTATTGGCTTTGATGATAGAAATGGATTAAACAGATTACATTAAAGGCCAGCCTAATTGAACCAATCTATCCTGATTCTGCCGCTGTAAGATAAATGGGGAGGGCCAAGATATATATATATATATAGGTCATGTGTTTGCGTGTCGCGCTCAGGGCTCCTCTGCCTCCCCGGTTGGGAAAAAAAAAAAAAATCACCTCTTGTTGTACGGCCTCCTCGGATCGACGGTGTCAAACAAGCGTCTTCTTCTTTCCGCTTCATCCGCCTCCTTCTCTCTGTTCCGAGCCTTTCAGACGATTACCTCTCTCTCGCTCGTATCGACGCCGTCTGGTTGAGGCGAGCGTCGTGCCGTGACCTTTTCCTCCGACCTTGTTATCAGCGCGGACTCGTTAAGCCGGACTGTTTAATTAGCAGCAGAATGGCAATCGGGGAGGAGCCGCGGAGGCCTCTGTGGTCGTAGACGTGGATCAATGGTCCTCCGGGAGACTTGGCACTCGGCAACGGAAGACCTTTACACTTATCGCGCAAGCACGCCATGAGCTGATGCATACAATTATTTTTTTTTGCTTAAACTTTGGTCTTAAGGGCGAAGTTGGCAGCAGATCGTTTGGTTCTGATACTCGTCATGAATTTTTAGAACTTTTCAAAGTAGTGCCCCTTGAGACCTACCTTCGAGACAAACACTCATTTGTAGTCGCCGGAGAAGCGCCGCCGACTTTTTGTTGTCTTCTCTACATCCGAGGTTGGATGAAAGAGGTAACAGATTCTAAGGGA
The DNA here is from genome assembly GCA_922788865.1 of Poeciliopsis turneri. NCBI lineage: Eukaryota > Metazoa > Chordata > Actinopteri > Cyprinodontiformes > Poeciliidae > Poeciliopsis > Poeciliopsis turneri. The sequence continues at coordinate 71,586 of CAKLNU010000887.1, read as the reverse complement.
CTCCCAGGTTTTCCCAAGCCAGAAACGACATTTAGTCTCTCCATGGAGTCCCAGATCCACCCTGGCATCTCTTCAAAGGCTGGAAACGTCCAGGCAGGTGACTTATGGGTATTTCTGGCTCTTAGGGCCAACAGTGGACTCATGGAGAGAGATAAATGAAGTGTTCCATGGACAGTCCAAACAAGAATGTGACCAGACGATGGACGTTCCTGTCCAGATGCAAGGACTGAAAGATGAAGCAATTACTCTAATAAAGACGGACAATCAGGAATAGTTTCCTCTCATCCTCTTGAGTAGGAGCCTAACATCAACTTGGACAGGTACCAACATCCTGAGCTGTGGGATTCTTCAGCTCCAGCTCAGTCTAAAGGGATTCCACAGTGTTCCTCCCTGGGGGTCTTCCACTGGCACAAGTCAGGAAAAACCTCCGAATGGATGCCAGAACTCAGAGTTAGACATGGTTCGGCGCACATGAAGCCAACTGAAGTGTATATTAAAGATTATACCAATGTTTGTTTGTCAGTGCCACATCGTACGATTGGCTGATTTGCCGAATGACAATATTCCAACTGCCTGTTACATCAAGAAACCATCAGATGTTGCTCATTCTGATCGTCCGCCTCCCTTGAAACAGAGATTTTTAACCTCGGCGAGATGCAAACGGTTAAGTGAAGGTCCCGTACGTTCATCCTCGCAGAGAGAAGAAAGCGAGATTTGAGGAAAATTCAAAAGCAATGACATGCCCTCTTTGTTTTTCTTAGATTTTCTGCTCCATTGGTGTGCCTCCTGATTGTATTCAAGCACTCCGTTCCGAGATAATGGAGAGCTCGCATGCTTTTGGGCTCAAAGTACAAGCTATAATACAATATCTGGAAATGTCACGGCACCAGCCGCCGCCAAATAATACCTCCTCCAAAAATCCTTCCTTCGATAATAACCAGAAAAACCACTGTGAGACTAATATCCCACTTTTATTGGAAGTTGAGTGCAGTGCAAACTGATGAAACAACCCAGACTGACATGTACACACACACACACACACACACACACGCTGAAAAGAGTGTGTAAACACCCACGCGTTTAAGCCTCGGAAGCACAAACACCGAGGCGAAGGAATGTGGGGCGCGTGCCAGCAGTCGCTGCACCTGGTGGGATCCAAGTGAAAGTGAGAGGCGAAAAAAAAAAAAAAAAGAGCTGAACGCTAAGGTCTGTTGATCTATTTTTACCGCAGAGCAGGGGGCAGAGGAGGAGGAGGGGAGGGGGATGCAGACAGACAGAGGGAGGAGAGAGAAAGCTTCCTGCATAATGCATGGCCCTGTAGAGCAGCAGTGGCTCGTACACGGCGCTCTCTCTTTGGACCTCCAGGTGCCTGCGCTGTCTGTCAAGCAGGCGGCGTATGAGAGAGCCAGGTGCTCTCACACGGCGGCCCCCCCCCCCCCCCCCGGTTGATCCGACTCCCCCCCTGCGTCTCTGGCTGCTTGCGCCCGCTTCAAACACAAACACCTCGCCTGGAGTTTCATCCCAAAGAAGGGAAAGAGTCGGAGGAAAGAGTGAGAACGAGACTCAGACCAGGACGCCATTTTTGTTTTTCTGCACTCTCGGTTTTCCTTTGACCAAGAACCTGGTGGCCTAAATCATCAGTGATCAGGGTCACATTATCTGACTTGATTAGACACATGTTGCTTTTTAAAACCACAAAGTCAAATCAGTTATTTCATAGGAAAGCGACAGTTCTATAAAGTGCGAATTATTTTGATAAGTTTCAGTGTTTAAGCCAGTTAGCTTTTCATAGATATTTATCCTTTTATGCATTATAAGACACTAACAACTGTTTTCCTGGCTCGTTTCCATGAAACGCTTCTAAAACGCCTTGCATCGAACATCCGGATTTCCCTAAAACGCATTGCCTCGACGCGTCCGTCTGACCGCTCGGGTTGGGCGCCCGCCGCCAACGAGGAGGGAGATTAATGAAGGTTTGATGAGGACGCTTCCCCGAATCCACCGGGGTGATTAGACTTTAATTACAGGGAGCCGCCACGACACATTCCCGATAATTGAGCCCCCCCCCCCCCCGGTCTGCGTCTCCAGTTTTGGATTTCTGATGATACCCCCACCCGCAGGAGTGCAACCGGAGAATCCGCGGCTGGCTCGCGCAATCAGATACGAAATTGTTTGCAACTCCATCCTTGTGATCACTCTCGTTTCATAGAGAGCATAAGAAAGATGAGTAAAGGAGATGTTGAACCTGTCGGGTCTCTCAGCATGACTCCGTCTCCATTGGCAGATTTGACAGAAACATCCCAATATGGCTGCCAGACGCCTATAAAGCACCCATGGGCATTGGCAGCTCCCTCTGTAAAAATCTCCCGTTACAACCACATGAAAAAAAAGAAAGAAAAAAAGAAAGCTCAATGTTCAGCTCGTCAGGTGAATCACCACTTTGCCTCAAAAATCCCTTTTTCTCCCCCTTTTATTGCCAGGGCTTCGATTCAGCACTTTCCCACCATTTATGCCCTCCTCCAGCGATGGGAGCTGTAACCGAATCATTGTATATGAAACAAAAACAAACAAAAAAAAAGAAAGAAAGAGGCACCGCTTCGGAAATGTGCTCAGGTGTTTAGCGCGGCAGAAGGAAGTAGAAGATTCAAGGGCACGGCTCATAATCCCGCAGGACGCCAAGCAATCACTGCTCCAAAAAAAAAAAAACCAAAAACAAAACACAAATCTGGAGACGGAAACCATCAAAACTGCATTTTGTTGCTTTCTTTTCATTTAGCAATTGCTCAGCTCTTTTGGAGCTCGACACTGATCTCTGAGTGAACAAATCTGAGTCCAACACCAGCGGCGCGATAACCGACTTGCTCCCGAATAAGCATTCATTAAATACGCCGTCGACAGAATTAAAACGCCGCCCGCGCGCGTTGCGTTTCTTGTTGTCCTTCCGGAATTAAAAAGATGTTATCGTTTGACGGCGACGTGTGAAAGCGGGGTGACAGAGTACATGCGATCGAGCATTGAGAAAGACGTGTTTATCGACTTATCTTTTCTATTATTCACTTTTTTTTTTGTTTTTTCTCCGTCGTCCCCCGGTGTAATTACCCGGATAACAAATCCACCTCCTACCGCACCGTGTCTGCGTTAATTCAGTTGTATTCACTGTCAAGTGCTGTTAGGAAGGGAGATCATGCGAGGGCATGTCTGATTTTGTTTTGTTTTTTTAATTAAACCGCACGGACCCTTGTGGAGATATTGACTATAAATGTTCAGGGGTCAAAGGTCAATGGGCTGTAGGCGTGGAGGTAAATTCAGGCTGCAGCTTGGATAGACAAAAATGCACTTCTGAAATGGGACATGATGAGGAAGTGGTTGCTTTTGTATTAGTAACGCGACAAATACGGACAAACTCATCGGTGCGACCGTCAAACCAAGTTCGACTTTAAGTAAAGTCATTTTTCCTGGGCAAGGAAAAGCAATTCTTCGTCTAAGAAGTACTTCAGCTTTGCTCGATGGCATCCCAGTTCGCGTGGCCTTGTGGAGAACAGTGGAAGCTGACCGGGTCGCTTGCCGTTCCATCGCCAACCGGGAGACGACGGCGCTCTGAAAGCGACCTTTCGCTGAAAGATGGCTTCATGGTTCTTTGTCTCTGCAGCCTCACGCAGACGACGTAAGGAGGTAGATAATACGCAGCCGTTCTGTAATTACAGAGAAAAGTACATTAAGTTCGACAGATACATGTAAGCTTCTTGATGAGGGTGCCCATTTCAATTAGGGAGCATTAAATGAAACAAAAACCCTTATGGGAGTTTCTCACCGCCAGACCCAAGGAGAATTAATACACTGCATAGGGCCATTTACCAGGGAGTAATTACTCCCTAATTAGCCATTAGTTATTCGATTACCCTTTTATCAGTTAGTCATGGTCAAAAGGCAGGAATAGTGGATAAATCGTCACCTTGGTTGGTAACAGATGTAATTAACACGCCGCTGCTCCCTTGCAGGGAGACAACGAGAGCGCGCACCGAGGCAAACCGAAGGCATTCCGGCTTATTTCCTGCGTCTGATCGAAAGCGGAGATAAGTCAGCCGGTCTTTTTCGTTCCTCTCGGGCTTAGCAGAAACAGGAGGGAGCAAATTAAATTTGCAACCCCCCCCCCCCCCGTCTGTCCTCCTGACTCGTCCTCTCAAACTTGTGGCCAGACCTCTAAAAGGGAGTGCGTTGGTCAGTGAGAGGAGGAAGCGACGCGGTCGCTCTTTGTTAGCGCGCCGAATGGGCTCCGTGATTGAGACTCGATAAGAAATCGGGTCGGCGGGGTGTGGGGGGGGGGGGTATCCAGCGTGAAGATTGGTGATTAGGTGGGGATTGTCGCCCGGGGGGGGGGGGGGGGGGGAACAGACCAGCCAAAGAAGCAGGAATACTCCATGCCAAACTGCTTCTACCATTTATTACACATAATTACATTCTTAAATAAAAACGATTCACTGAACAGTTTCCTTGCATAGAGAAATTACAATACCAATTTAAAAAAGGAATTATGAAACAAACCGGTAACAAAAATAAATCTTTCTCATTTTTCCATAATAAAGAACATTATCGTACCCATACATCAGAATATACAAATGATAAATTTGAAACACTTTGTACAGAGGAACACAAACAGAAGGACGACAGAGAGGGGGGGGGAGGGGAAAAGTGTCGGGGTGGGGGGGGGGGGATGGAGGGAAAAAGAGAGTGTGCTGGTAGAAAAAGGGGGAGGTGCGTTTGATTTCAAATTCAGACCTGGTGGAAACGGAGGCGGCGTCACACATAGTGATGTACGTAACCCCCGGACATTCTGCAGAAAAAGCTCGAGCTGCAGTCTCAAATAAAAGATTTGTTTGTTATTCTTTCTGAAATCGGCGAAAAGTGCGAGGAACGAGCAGAGTGTGCGTTTACAGGTGTCGGTGAAAAGTGTTGCAGTGTGTGGATGTTGTGCTAAAAAAAGAAAAAAAAAAACAAAAACCCTCCTGTACAGACTTTGTGATCATGGTTAGAGCATGGTGGTTAGGACTGTAGACAGGTAAACAAAAACATTAGATATGCAAGTGATTTTTTTTTTTTCTCTTGAAATAGTAATAATCCTAAAAAGAAAAAAAAAGTCAGAGTGCAAAAACACAGACAAAGAACACACAGGCACAGCAGAACTGAATCAATCATTGAGATGACACGGAACGCAAACACATCCTCGGAGACGACATGAAGATCCCACCCCACCCCACCCTGCACCCCCACACCCCAGGAAACACATTCACATTTTGAGATCTCGTTTTTCCCACGACTCCTGGAGAACAATTTTGCTTTCATCAGCCGCCCAAAAGGAGGCGGTCCGACATTTCAGATCAGCTTCTTGTTAAAAAAATGCAAAGAAAGTCAAGCAAACAAACATGAAATCCCCCCCACCCCTAAATGTTCTTGTTTAAGCCCACCGTTTCAATCGATGCGGAACAGTCTCCAGCTTATATAGAAACACACAGAGTCATTCAGTAGAAGCATATCCAACTTAAATACTGGAACACACACATAGAGCTGCCATCAGTGGTCAGCAGTCACCATGGAAACGGTGAAACTGCCATTCTTCGCTTCCTCTTTCATGTACAGTCAGAAAATTACACTACAGCAAATCTGCTTGAAAGTTGAAATGTTTGCGTTCGTCGCGCGATCGGAAGAGTCACATGACAACCAAAAAAAAATAAATAATAACCAAAAAATACATGGATAAATAAATAAATAAGTTGTTTTTCAAAATCTCCAGAGTAAAATGTGTCACTTTTATAGTTTTTGAAACTATGAATATGAATTATTTGTCATGTTAGCCAAATAAAAAGGACTTTTTTTTTTTGACAAACCTTTAACTAGCTTGAATGGGGGGTAGAAGGGTTTACCCCGTCATTGCTAGTCATTGTTGACTAGCAATGGCAGCATTGCTAGTCAACAATGACTAGCAATGCTGTCATGTTGAACGGCATTGCTGGTTTCTGCCAGTTTGGAATGTTTTTCTTTCACGAGTCGGCTGCACGTTTTGCAAAGGTTGCTAACGTTTGGACTCAAATTTGACACTACAACTAGCAAAAAAAAAAAAGTGTTTTGTGTGGTAATCTGTGCAGTGGATTTGTAAGTGTTGTTGCAAAGATGGCCACCGCACTCAATATAATCTGCTACAACCACAAGAACGAGTAAGTTTTCTTCTGCTGCTTCTGCTGCCGTTCCCCACTTCACAAACACTTACCAACTCTGCTCAGCCTGCCGTCCTCCACTCCTGACATTACTCCTGTCCGTACATTGGACACCTTAAACGGTGTTATCTTTTTAAACGAATCAGAACGGTTTCACAATACGAGACGATGAAACTTTCCTAGGTCGGCTCAAGCAATTGTCCTGTCATCTGCACACCCAAAGGTTTTTTTGGCCTTTCTTTAAGACCGCTGGTGCTGGCTGGAAAATTTGTGCTTCAAGGTTTTCGGTCTCCTTTGTCCCGTCAAAAAGTCTAAAGTTTGGTTTTCTGTTTCAGGATTGCGTGACTCATTTCAGCTAGATTTAGAGCTGGAACTCTGACGCAGACCTTTTACTCTGAAGACTTTTCCTTCAAGACAATAAACCAGCAAAATCAAAACCAAGCTTGCGTGTCCATCTCAAATGCATCTGTGAATTTAAGACATCTAAGAATCGGATTTTAGTTGCTTCTCCTCGACACGACGAAAGGCCATGTTACGCAATAGAAACACTAATTGCAGTTTTCCTGGTGCGGATGTTTGACTCGTCGTGCGTGTGGGTTTTTCGCTCTGCCGCCGTTACATAAGCTGATGGGGCAGTTACCATTGCTGACTGAGCAGACGCACCCTCCCCGAACCCATTTTAGCCACCCACTGGAAACCTGCGCTCATGCTGGTCCGCGAGAGCCGGCAAAATGTCAAAAGCTTCCAGCTGTGACCAGCCGGTTTCTCCAAGTCCAGACATTTTTTTTCCCCCTAACGCGAAAAAGAACAGAAACAATGTCTAGTATGGTCTCCCCAACCATCCTCCAGTGTTTTAATGGGTCTTGCAAAAATGGCCAGGATTGCAACAGATACATTCACATTGATTTTCTCTGACAGGACCCGATTGATTGATTGAATGTGCCTTCCTAGGGGTGAGCCCTGCGGGGGGAAATATCAGCATTCCGACATACATGCTGGTCAGGGAGTCAGCAGAAATCGTCTTGGATGCACACAGAGCCAAATTTAGAGAGATGTCCAATACATTTTTTTTTTCTTTGATGTCAAGTCAGAGAGATGCTTAATTGGAAGAGTTCTGCAGGAATGTGAGCTGGACCGTCTCAGACCAGCGGCTTGGTTGGTGCCAATCACTCTCGAATCCCAAAGAGATCATTTCGGGCACCCGTCTTTTTTTTTTTCTTTTTTTTTTTCTCCTTGCCGCGTCCGTTTTCTGCGAGTTCCGTCTCCTGCGAGGCGTCGACTTAAAACGGTCTTTCTCAAAAGCGCAAAAGGATCCGTTCAGAAACAATAGAGCCTTTAAATACATAGTGATGTCGTTTTGTGTTCGGTGTGCTATCGCAGTGGGGTAGCTGCTTGAACTTGTGCTCGGGTGGCACGCAAAAGCCAGCGTTTCATTTGGACATTGGAAAGTTTTTTTTTTTCCTTTCTTTTCTTTTTTACAAAATGTTGGAAAGAGTCAATTGTGCAACCGTTTTTGTCAACAACTGATAAGGTCTCAAGAAGGAAACGCACTCTCAGAAAGCTGCCTTACATCTCTCCAGACGGTCAGTTTCGATACGTTTGTCTCAGCAGAAGTTGGTCTGGGGTTTTGGGGGGGGTTGGGGGGGGGGGGGTTGGGTGGGTGGGTGAGTCAGTGCAACAGAACAACCACGCATCGGTGCGACACGTCTCTGAGGACTCCATTGCCAGAAGGGCAGAAAGATCCGCGTGGCGTTTGCCCAAAACTCTAAGGATGATCCTAAAGGCTGTGGCAGGTTTGACAAGATGAACGCTGAAAAACTTTTTTTTTTTTTTTTTTGAATATGTGGAACTTCCGAAAGAGTAGGAATGTTGAAAACGTGTGACTGTACAATCGCTGAGCAACGCGGCCTGATCGCTCATCGGATGATGAAAACAAGGAGCTGCCATGACGTTCTCCACCAAACCCTCGGAGAGCCATAGATAGGGTGTTGCCATTCTCTAGTTCTGCATATGATCAGGCACCCTCTCCGAACCCATCCTCTCCGCCTTCCCTCTTGTCCATCTCCTCCTTTCGCTGCCGTTGACCTTCTCGCCGACTCCTCAGATGTGCCTTTTCATGTGCAGCGCCAGATGATCCGACCGCGAGAAGCACCTGCAGCCAAACGGGGGGGGATGTCGGGGGAGGAGAAAACAGAGAGCGGCTCGTTAGCTCGTTACCAAAGCATGAGGAAGAAGTTTGTTTTGCAGAAGGAGCTAAATGTTGCTGTTAGCTAGCGAGCGCTCAGCCGCTAATGCGCACGCAATTAGTATATGTGTAACTAATTCATAATCAGCGTTTTCAGCAGAACTCCTAATGACTTCAGCTACGCCATGAATAACTAGAGAGCCTGCAGATGGATCTGTAGAAGCAGCGTTAGGGGGGGCGAGAAGGAGGAGAGGAGGGGAATAAAAGGCGGCATGCAAAACACGCGGTGGGGAAACGACTAAATTAGACGGCTCGAAGCCTCCTGTCTAAAAAAAACCAGCCTGGTGGAATTGCTCTTGTCTTTTGTTATCAGCGAGGGGGTTTTTGAAAAATGTTTGCGAAAATGAGGATTTCAAGCTGATTGCCACAAACCGACATAATAAAGGCTTTCAGCTGGCTCATTCCTGCGCCCGCTTCCACACACACTCGCATTTATGCAGCCTTTATCAGACCCTTGCATTTTTTTTGTGTTTTTTTCCACGCGCGTCTGGATAAACTATGCTTCCGCTGAGAGTCGGTAGAGGAAAACAACTGCTCCATTCCCACGAGAAGTGCTTTCCAAATAAGAGGGTTGCTTTATAAGAGATAACAGGGAGCTGTTTGCTTCGGTAATTGGTGTGTAAGAAACATTTGAGAGGAAGAGTTCTTTTAGGGTGAGTCTTATTTCATTATCGATCAGTTTATTTGCATTGCCATTTCCCCTCGGCCTTCTCGCTTCACCTGTTTCAAGGAGGCAGCATATAGTCACTGAGGCTTCTTGCTTAAAAAGAGTCGTAGTCAACTCTAGAAGTCAACTCTAATGTTTTTGACTTCAACTTTGAGAGACAAGTCTGAGTGAAATCTCGAAAAGTCAGAATCAAATCAGAGATATGTTTGGAGCACCAAATGAGGAAAATAGAAGTAAATGGAGGGCGGGGCCAATGATTTATATTTCGTTAATGATTCATTCTAGGACCTTAATGGTCTTCTTAGTGTGATTGTACGGACTACAAATTATAAACTTATTCCCAAGAAGTTAGCAGGGTTTTTGGGTGAGAAGTGAAACATCAGGAAACGAGAGAAATCTTGTCGCCTTCGACTCAAACACTTCGCATATTCATGTCCTGAACGACACCAGCAAACCCCAATTCATGAAATCAGGCTGTAATATCCAATCTGTGGGGAATGATCTAATGACGCATATTAATATTTATCTCCAGGATTCATGAAAACGCATGACTTTCAACACACATCGACTGACATACAGAAGTTGGGTTCGGTGGTGTGAAATGGTTTGCTTACGGCAATGAAATTTGAGGCGTTTGGGATAAAATGGTAACAGGCAGGTATGACTGTCAGAAGGGACCAATTAATTTGCCCTCTCTACATCACAAAGAAACTATTAATACTCCCCATAACCCCTTACCAGCATAAACAAACTAGTTAGATGGGAGGAAAAAGGGCATTTAGTGCATTAATAAATGAATATGGCTGAACTGAACCAATCTAAAGCAACCAAAGACAGTAGGTTGTAGGATCTTCACCATGAAATATGTTGCAAGAATATTGCAAAAAATAAAAATCTGTTTTCACATGCCTTCAACTGTTGATTGTTTTTAAGGTGATCAACAGTTCGTCATTGGCCCTCCATGTCTTATCGCTTTCTGTCCTACCTTTATGTCTGTGTTCATCCGTTCACACTCGTGGAATGAACAAAGTGCTACGGAGTCGTTCGTCACTGTTCTTGTGTGTCATTAGGAGTGTGTGTGTGTGTGTGTGTATGTAGACTCTCGGAGACAGATGGGGAAGTATGAGTCACGACTTGGGGGCACAGCACCAGCTGGCACACTGTGGGTCTGTCTCACCCCACAACACCCCCTGCAATCCTCAATCTTCCCCTCGACTTTTTTTTTTCCCCCCTCTTCTTTAATCTCAGCAGGGGGCATGTGTGTGTTTGGGTCTTTAGGCTGGAAGGGCTGGACGCCTTCTGACACATGACAGAGGTGGGCCCAAATTAGGGGTATGTGTGCGGGTGGGGGAGCGGGGGGCTCGTGGTGGGGAAAAATACTGTACTTACAGTCTACCCAGCTGGGGTTTGATTTAGCTGTCGCTGTCTGGCCTGCTGTTCATTAACTCACAACTGAAGACCCCCCCAATCTTATCGACATTAGGGAAAGTACCCCAGGTGAGAAGGGATTTCTTTTTGTCCTTCAATAATGAACCTATGCATGATTCAAGAGGTCCCATATTCACTAACTTCCTCCATTGTGTCCAATTTCCACACTGTCGCTGTACTTAAAAGCTCCCATACAGTAGACAGTTTACGCCACATTTGATAAATGGATGACATCTTCATTGAGTTGTATCCTCATGAATAACTTAAGGTTGTTGCACATAATTTACAGAAAGATCCACCCGGCACTATGCTGCGAAAAGACACCAAAAGATCCTTAAAATAAGTTATTGATTAAGAAATTTGGTGACAGTTCAAATAAAATAATAATGAAAAAAAAAACAATGAGAAAAATTCTTCGTTAAAATAAAGTTGCATCGTATCATATGACTTTATTCGTGTAATTAAAAGTGTTACCACCTTACCAAACTAAAGTTCTGTAAAATAATTTGGGGGCTCGTCCAGGACTTAAAGCCTTAAATACTTGCAAAAAATTTGCCTTTTTCTTCCAGCAATTTTTTTCCTATTAGCTAAAAACACTTTTCTGTATAAGGAGAAACATTTTTGGTGTTTAAAGTAAATTAAAACTGAATTAATATCAAATTACTGCCCAGATTTAGAGTATATTTTGTCAAATATATTTTTTCCCTTTTACAAATTTTACAATGTTTTTAAAGACAATGAAAATCACTTTCTCACTGCAATTACTGTGCTTCTTTCCTATCACTTTAAATTCTTCATGGATATTGGAGGAGCCATAAAAAAATGACTTTGAATAAAATTTTTTGTCTTGTTAATTGTATAGAACGTACCCCTGGACCAGTGCTTTAACATCTGACTCTTTTGTCTTGTGAAGTGCATTAACGCAACATTCATTGTATATTAGCACAGTTTGATTACAATAACAAAAATAGTAAAATAACATATTAGCTATTTTGATGCAAAAATTTGAAACAATTTCAGTAAATCTTATACAAACTCCACTAAAACAGAAGATTAATATGTTATAGACTTTTGTGTAGCGGCATTAATTGATTCCACACCTGCTTAGCACTTTGGTTCCACTGAAAGCAGCCTCCATATTAAGGCTCAACCCGGTATTAATATGCAGCGCCAGGCTAAATGTAAAGCAGATTGAGCGCTCTCTGGGTCCTCTCCTGGAAGACTTTGCAGGTTTCAAAGAAGCACACATTAGTAATCCTGCCAGCGCACTTTCAAACTGGGTCAGAACCAAAACAGTTTAGAATGTGTTAGGAGTATCTGGTAGCAAACTTTGCAGAAAACATGAATAACAGCAGGAAAATGGGAGAAGAAAAAAAAAAAAAAGAAACACACACATCAGACGGCGTGAAAGGAGGGAGAGTTGTGTTTTGACAGACCTGTCACAGTGGTTGCACTTAAAAGGCTTGGCACCCGTGTGTTTGCGGTAGTGCCTCGTCAGCTCGTCGCTCCTGGCGAATCGCCACTCGCAGCCCTCCCATGAGCACTTGTACGGCTTCTCACCTGGAGCACAAAAGTGAAGAAAAAAAAAAAATATATATATATATATATATATATATATATAGATAAGCACCACTTTCATCACCCGTCATATTCTTATTTACTTATGAACCACAGCAGCGAATATCAGGTTCCTTTATACTCGGCATGAAAAAAACAAGGAAATTTGTGTTTTGGCAATGACTGATGCACCGTTAGGCAGCTGGTTGGTTTTTGCTGAAGTTGATGGAAATGGTAGAATTTCAAATAACTTCCTCAATTTCGCAAGAAAGGTTTTTACAGTCACTTCAGCTGGTTCTAGTTTTTCCAAAAAAAAAAAAAAAAAAAAAAAGAGTTGTGCCATCAATGGGATATGAAAACATATCCACTGAAACGGTTCCAATTGCCGTTCTTTCTCTCCATCTCCAGACAACATGTAGCATCGCCAACACTAGTCGACATAACGGAGCAATTACAGCTTGCATGCTGGTTAGCAACCGCTACATTCTGTTGGTCAAAATCTGACAAAATCCTGGCTAATATACCTTAGCAACCTGGCTATACAGTTTGCTACGGTATATTAGCAGCTGCAGAAGAGTCTAGCAACAAATTGAGCTAAATATACAAGACGAAACAGTCCTGCCATGACAACGTTTAAAAGCTGTGATTGATGTGTTTCAGGGCAACTTTTACAGCCTCGAGTTCAGACACGTGGGCTGAAGAATGAGACGCCATCGAATTGTGAAACTGTTGATACGTCTTTTTTCTTCAACATTCATTCAGTCATGGGGTGACAAACATGGTTCCAACAATGTAAAACTTACTGCCAAAAACAAATAATCGGACAAAGAGAAATGCTTAAAATTCCCCATTCCGTATGCGAGTTTTGTCCTCTTTTAGGAGACTGAAAACATAACGAAATGTTCAACTGGAATGGAGAGGCTCCCACTGGTCTGCGATCTTGCTGAACATGCAAAAGAGCAGAGAAGGGGTTGCAAGAAGTGGAGCGGGAGAAGCGAAGAGGGGGTTGGGGAGGATTAGAGCCAAGGTGAATGAGAGTCTGGGAAGAGAAGGTGAGATGAGTGTGAGTAGGAGAGAAGTGCCGCAGAAGTGGATTAAGGCAGGGGAGGCTGCAGATATGCCGGCAGGGAAAGAAGAAGAAGAAGGAGGAGAGGGGGTGGTGATAATTAGGCCAGTCACATAATGGCAAGGAAGCCACAATACACCAGCTGCGTCCAGCTCCGAAGATGTCAACTGCATCAGTCACATCCCATCTGGTTGAATCCAGACACACTGACCAGCACAGCTTGAGTGCTTTCCACACCCAAGCCGGCTTAATCCATCCAATGCGACCATGGAGGAGACGCAATCGATGGCTCAACTGCTGTCAAGTTCTTGTTCAAAGGCGGCGCTGGTTTTGCGGCGTTATCGGTGCCACAGGATGTAGAAATTCCAAAAACAAAAGAAAAGGGAAAATCCGCGCTTGCACAGCATGTCCAAGCAAACAAGTCAAAGGGAACATCTGCTGCTAATTCGGTGAGAATCGACATGAATCGGTGAGCAGGGCACAACAAATCTAAAGATGAAACGGATCTCGCAACGTCTGCTCGGGTCAAGGGCTGTGGATCGGCCAGAAGCCATGTTGGGGAACACTTAATTAGCAGGACTCAGAGACGGTAGAAAGGTGTGAAATGAGGGGCCGGGGGCCCCGACCACCGAGGAGGCGACAACCTCCAAGTGACGAAAAGCCGCGCCTTCGCTCTGCACTTCTATTTGCAGAAACATCTCTTCAAATTTCTGGGGTAAATTTTTTTTGCCACATCGGTTGATAATGGATAAACAAAGAACTGGATGCAAGAAAAGTTGCAAAGTAGAGATCAATCATTAGTCTGCAGACTAGTTTTTTTGTTCTGCTGGGTGATTTGGTTTAGAAAAACTGCACGGTTGTAGCGTTTATGTTCGCTTTGGTTTGGTCTCAGCAGTGGGTCCGGTTCCCTGGACCCTGTCCGCAGCGGGTGCGAGCCCTTCCGCCTGTGGCCAATGAAATCCCCAGGAGGCAGGGATGCCTGAGTGTGTTGCCTAGCAATATCTGCAAGGGGGAGGGGCGCGTCGCATCTGTACGTGTGTGAGAGAGTGTGTGTAGGGTAGGTTGTGGGGTGAAACACGAGGAGGCAGCAGTCGGCGCAGCTGGCTGGATCTGGCACCGGCACGCCGCCACGCCGCCGGCCAATTACCGAGTGCGCTGGCAGAGCGCGGAGCCAGTTGCTCGGTGGTGATAGTGGTGGCGGAGGAGAGGGGCGGGGCAGCAGCCTGCAGCAGTACACAGCCACTCAGCTACAGACTCCTCCAACCATACACTGCTCACGTTGCCTGGCAACAATCCCTCCCCTCCGTCACCGCGGCGCTGGTCTCCCTTCGGAAACCGTCCCGACAACCGGGCAACGCAGCCGGATCCTAGACTGACAGCTCCATCTAATCCAGATTAGCCCCAACTCAGCCGTAATCAGATTATATTACTGTTAACTTTGGATTAGTTTCACAAAAACACTGAATGAAGATTATGAAGTTAAGTGGATTATTTATGGAAAGTGTTAATTTGTGCGTCAAGAAAAAAAAAAAGGAACTCCATCTGTTTTCCAGCTGCTTTTTTTTCTTTCCCATCCATCCGAGGAAGCGGCATATGTGCAGTCACCTTCCAAAACACATTTCTCATGTGTAATCTGATAACTGGGTGTTTCCCCGAGTCACCCGTAATCCCATTATGTGTAATCTGTTACTTCCGAACGCTCTCTCCTGTGCGAGCGGCAGCGCGTGCGGCTCTGCAGCCTCTCAGGTGCCAGCACTGGAACTTAATTACATTCCCTGCATTAGCCAGAACCCGGGCAGAGCGTTTGGGTCTCCCAGGTCGTTACAGACGCTCGGGCTGGGGCGGCACCACGGCGAGGGAGAGGAGAGACACACAGGTTAGAGGGGAGCGACGGAAAATGGAATGGATGTTGGTTGGTTGGATGATGAGCCCCTAACCCTAACCTTACCCGAACCCTAACCTTACCCGAACCCTAACTCTTTCCTTCTTTCCTAAGCAAGGATAGAAGGAAATCAGTTGACCTTACTTGACCCCACCTACTCTACCTCAGCAGTAACTTTTGTTACCTTTATGCATAATTCACATTGATGAAAATCATGTTCTTCAAAGAAACAGAGCTAATTTCATTGCCGTCATTCAACAACGCCTTAATCAGAACGATGGAGGGTGAAGAGGAGGGCGGGATGCAGACAAAAACACGCGGCGTCTTCCAGAAAGACGCGCTTTCAAGGAGGACAAGAGCAGAGGATGAGGCGAGGTAATGAGAAAGACGACAGAACAACCCAACAGTCTTGGGTTGTTTTTTTTTCACCCCGGCCTCAAAATCTAATTGTACTATTTCTTATCTGCCATAAGCCTATTCACAAAAAAAAGAAAAAAAAAAAAAGCTCTACAGGGCACTGTCATTTCCACTCAGCCCGTCTAATTCCAGATTAAATCGTAGCCTTTCTCCCCTCGTTTGGTAATTTATGGAAATAACAACTAAGAAAAAGAGGATTTGAGTAATGACATCTTTAAACTTGTCAGGATAATGGCTCAGTGAATGAGGGAGCCTGTGGCACTGTTGTAGGCTGCAAAGAGGTTCCGCACTGTACCTCCCCCGTTTGTCTCCGCTTTGTTCACCCGGCGCCTCCGTCTCTTCCTCTGCGCTTCGTCTCACTTTTGTTTCCTTTTGTCAACAGTTCCTCCTTCGTCTTCCCGCCTCGCCGCTCTGAGCAGGTTCCCTTTCGGCGCGAGGCTCCGAACAAGAAAACTTTGGCGTTTGATGTTTTTTTTTCATTATTAGTTTTTTTAAATTAGAAAATTACAAACTTATTCCAGGTTCAGCATTTTGCAGAGAAAGTTCAGATTCCCCTCGAATTTCAGCGAACGAATTGAAGGAACTGTTTAAAACACCTTCCCTCAGCATGATGCTGCGACTGCCGTGCATTACTGTGGAAATGGTGCCCAGGGTGGTGGTTTAGCGGCAGCTAACAACCGTTAGCTGCTACGACGGGGTGCTACTGCCAGACTTTTTAATGAAAAACGTAATTTAATAAGAATAAAGTTAGAATATTATCAGAATAAAGTCGTACGAAAATAAAGTTAAAATATGCAAATAGTCATACCAAAAGGAATAAAGTTATAATAATGTGAAAATATTCACAATAATACAAGAATAAATTCGTAACACAAGAATGAAAGTCATACTATATGTGGCACTATGTTGCGCTGTAAATCCTCTTGAAATTTTTAAAATTTTTAATATTGTCATTTTTTTTTTTTACTTTAACAAATAAAATATTGAAAATATTTTCTACGACACAATCAGTCGTCTCATCCTTGAAACAGAAGTACATTTGGGCTTCTAATCGCAGAGCTCTTGTAAGGAGGAGGGGGGGCAGAGGTGCCCTTCTGGCCTGGGAGCCCGAGGCCCTGTCTCAGCTGGCTCAGGCCCTGGTCCGGTTTTGAACAAGGGCAAAACTTGATTGTTTTGGGGTTCTTTTTTTCAAAATCACACCCGTGAAAATAGAAACAAGCACATGTTGCCTCGGTGATCCGTTTCGACGGTGGGGGAGAGAAGAAATCTAATATGAGCGGCTGTAAGTGTGTTTGGCGTGATGGACGTTGGTTTTCTGCATCCCTCCGGTTGGAAGAAACGGCTATAGACGTATTAATACATGTATTAAATGTCAATAATCGTCCAATTATAGCTCCTGCGCGCCTTCCTTAAAGGCGGTTGGAGACCTGACCTGCGAAACGCAATTAGTTCTAATAGAATCTGAAGTGCGCGGCTCTCACCTCGGCAACCGGATCTGACGCAGGAAGTGTCAGGAGTTCAGCGTGAACACCCTTCAGGTATCCTGTTAATTAATACCAGAAACCCTGATTGTCACCCCCACCTCATTCTATTATCTTAAAAAAAAAAAAAGAAAGATCCTATCAGACCCTGTTCTCCCACCTCGGACCTATGGAACGAACGGAGGACAGGTTCCTGGGATGAAGCTGGGAAATGGCGGCCTATCCAGGTCAATCCATCCATCACTGTGCAGTTACTCAGTCGGAGGACAGCTCCCTGACAGAGGTCTGAGTGGTTCGGGATTGAGATGGAAGAGCCGGAGAGTTATAGCTTCTGAGCCCCCCCTCCTCCACTGCCCCCACCCCCGCCTTTCCTTCTGTAGAGGAACCTTGACAAGGAGGAACCTGCCTCAGTATGGCAGGGAGATTTACTTAGAGGGCGATAAATGGAGAAGGTTCTGCCAAAGTCATTCACGTTTTTATCTTTCATTGCTTTTCCTTTTTTTTTTTTTTTTTTTTTTTAAACGGTGCAACCAACCCTCTCTGTGGGTCTGTGGAGGATTCCCCAGAGTCATCAACGTCCGAGAATACAGGAGGAAACGCCTAAGATGCCTTTTATCAAACTCTAATTCCTCAGCCACGATTCAAAGTGGGAAAGACGAGCGAACATGGAAGTTAAGTAAGAAACTTAAATCTTTAAAAAGCCTGACCTGTTGATTCTGGTTGTGGCTGAAAAGTTGCCAAATACAACGACAAGGTCAATGAAGGAAAAGTTCCCCTCACCTGTATGTGTCCTCTGGTGGGCCTTCAGGTGGGAGCTCTTGGTGTACACCTTCCTGCAGCCGTTGAACTGGCAGCGGTGGATCCTCTTCTTGTTCTCTGGTAGCTCTCCCCCGATCAGGCACGCCGCTCCCTCCTCTTCCTCTTTCACCTGGACCGGAAGCGCGGCGTGTCCCGACACTAGCCGGGCGGCGCTCAGCCCCACCTTCCTGGCCACGAGCTTCAGGGTGAGCGTCCCGTCCGCCGAGGCCGTCAGCGTCTGGCTGGGCTTGACCAGGTGCCGGCCCAGCTCCGGAGAAGACGGGGGAGTTAGAGAGGTGACGGCACTCAGCTGGGCCAGGTGGACCCCTTCCGTTCCGTCTGAGGTTTCTGGCCCTTGCCCTTTGGGTTTGAGGTCTTTCATTGAGGTTAAGTTCTGCCTCATTGGACACAGGGTGGCTAGAGGCGGGCTTGGAGGCTCCTGGAGGCCCGGGAGCAGAGCCTCAGGCAGGTCTTCTTCGCCGTCCTCCTTCAAGTAGGCCGGAGTCAGGAGGCCGTCCAGGTCCTGGTCGAAGAGCTCTGACAGACGCTTGGGCTCCGTCTGCAGGTAACGCTCCAACTCCAGGCAGGTCTGCGGCACAGAGAGGAAAAACCACTCAATTACATTCAGATCAGGCAACTTTCAGGCACGTCCGTCTCCCCTCTCACGTACCGCTTAGCCGTTTCAACAGCCATCATTTCATCCGTTATGCTCAAACATGAAAAAAAAAAAAAATCCCTGCATGATGCTCTGCTGCGTTGCACAGCTGTCACACGCACAGATAGCCACAATGACAGCCATGATTACCTGAAAACTCCAGCAAGACGCCTGATTAAACCCTGATTGATTGCAACTGCTGCAGAGAAGAGCGGGTGGCAGGGGAAGAAGTCCCAAACTGTGCAAAAACCCCCACCGAGCAACATTTTATGGAGCTTTGACGAACCAGCTTCCCCTGGGTGGAGATAGGGAGATTTATTCAGCTGTAGTTATGGTCTGCTTCATCCCTATTACTCCAAACACCTCTCTCCCTACGGAGAGCAAATGAAAGACTCGCATCCCTTATTCCTGTGAACTGGCATCCTGAGAAGTCTATTACTTCCAACAACAAGCTAGCATGACTCTTAAGCAGCGAGGGCCCCGGCGCGGGGAGCGAGGCGCTTCCGTGTCCAAGGATGAAGCTATTATGTTTGAGTGGAAACGGCGGCGGTTTGATCCCGGGGAACGGTTGCGTTTCGCTTGTACCCGCTAACCCGTTCTGACAGCCGAGATGGAGGCCGGCGGATCCGTCGGGTGCGTGCAACTCGCCTCTTCGGCGGCGCGTAAATAGGCACCGACAGAGAGGAGTAGCAGGTCCCATTATCAGGAATAAGACGGCACAGACTGAACACATCAGAGACGTTTAGGATCCCGCTCCGAAACTCGCCTCTTTCTCCTTGTTTGCACCTTCTAAAAATAGACGGGGTGTCTGTTGCTAAGGGAAGTGCGGTTGCTCCTCGAAGCCGTTTCTTTCTAGGAACAAAACAGGGCTTCAAATTAAAAAAGCTGTTCAGGACACATCTACAGTGAGAAGTGGAGGTAATGCGCCGTGTCTCCTATCCACGCTGGACGCCTACACCTTTCTTCTTTCCTGCAGTGAATTGTCTTTGTTGGTTCAAGGCGATGAAATCCCAATAAAATAAGAGGGATTTATCCTCCGATTGGTGCCCACTTTCAGGGCTAAATTAAGTATTGACAGTGTGGAAACATGGGAAGCAGGAAACATAGTGGCACTTTAGCTCTTAGAGACATAGAAGAAAAAGAAACTGCGCCGCCTGCAACATTATCTGAAGGCATCTTTCAACCTTTCTCGTTACTTCATCTTCAACTCAACCCAGATCGATTTCCTGAATTCAACCTTTTCCTCCGTCCTCCTTTTTCCTCGTCGTCCCCTCAGTTGAGGACTAATTATCTTCTGAAACCAGCCAGTCGAAGGGGGCTTTATTCAGCAAACTGCTGAGGACTGCAAAGCGCGCTGTGTGTGCACTTGAGGTAGATGTAAGGAAGCAGAAAAGAGGATAGAAGGCGTTAAGCCAGAGACGGCGCGGAGCGGGCGACCAAGGAGAAGGAGTGATGGAAGGGCAAGGCGAGGTAGGCAGACAAGAGGGGAAGAGAGAGCAAGGGAAGGTCTTGACTTCATTCTCACCGCGGGGGGCGAATCCGCTTTGCGACCGTGACATTTGGCGTAACGGGATCCTGTCAGCGGGCAAACCGCAGGGCCTCGCGTTCGCGCACGCTAAATGTTAGGTTGCGACCCACGGTGATGGACTGGGATGTCGTGTGTGTGTGTGTGTGTGTGTGTGTGTGTGTGTGACACAGTGTGCCGGCGCTCGGGCGGCGCGCTGTACTTACGCCGCAGCATGCATGCTGAATGAGGGTCGCTGACAAGGTAAGGAGGATAAAAGAGATTCCAGGTGAGGAGGTGGCAAGTACGACAAGCTTATCATGCACCTTTTTCTAGCTCCTGTGTTCCTCCCCATCACTCCATCAAGCCCCTTCCTGCCTTCTCTACCCCTCCTCCCCCAGGTGGTGGCATTAACATTGTTCCCGAGAAGGTCATGCAGCCGATCAGCAGTTCCTTCGCGCCCGGTGGGCAGTGATGAGGGTACGCTTTACTTTATGCTGCAAGTTTGACCATGTACGCCTCGAATTTGGCAAGCGCGAGTAAACGTGAGTAATTGCCACACTCCATGTGCAATTACGCAGCTCTTGCCTGCGTGTTTGTGCGAACGCCGACACACGTGCACGAACGTGTCTTCTCGCTGGTCTCGCGGCATCGAGCGGGCGACGCGGAGCCGTGCGTGGGCAAATGATCAAGCGGCGAAAGTTGGGCGCGGCGGCCAGGATGGAGGAACGCGCCTGGACAGAGTCCGAGTTTGGACAAACGCCGATCCGGAGACGCACGCGGCAGCAGCTGGGGTCCGTTTCCCTAAAGGGCTCTCGGGATGAGTGCTTTACGGCAGCCAAGATAAGCAGAGACAAATCCAGTGGCTGATCCAACATCCTCGGCTGCTCCGGCAAAGAGAAGCGGTTCTCCGTTGTGGGGTCGGATTGATGAATAATTTATTTCAGAATATTGACAAGCGTGACAACGCCAGCCTCTGGATTAAGCTCTCAACTGGATACTACTGTATGGTTTTGCTCTCTTTAAATGGTGAGAAATAAACTCTTGAGTGGGAAATACCAGCTTGGGTGGCTAAGAGATTTTTGCACAGAGCACCAACAGCATCGAGGAACTAATTTATTCAGGGGAATCTCATCAGGGTGCCAGATAGGACACCCATAAATAAATAAAGTTACATTTTTCCTGATGCCTCTGTGGAATCCAAATGGCTGTAGAACGGAAGTCCCTGATTCAGCAACGAGGACTACAAGTTTCCATGTTTTCAATAAAGAGTAAGGTTTGAAGACGAAAGATTTTCTTTTGAAGGAAAAACACAGAGCTGGATAAACTCCCAAAGCCTTTGGAACATATATATGTTTGGTGTGAATAAATCCAGCATGACCTTCTGGCCCTTAAATCCCAGAGTGGATCACCTTAAGAACATGGTCCTACTTTTCTTTTTGTCCTCGGTGGATAACATAAAAAGCTCCAAATGCTACTTATATGCACTGCAAATGTGTGCAAAAATAATCTCAGAATACCTTACACGGGAAACACAGTTTTTGTTTCCTGTGGAAGCTGATGGAGACCCAACGGCGTTTGCCATCACAACCGCCATATCTCCAAAATCCACTGATAACGAAGCTGCAGCGAGAGAGAAAAAAAAAAGGAAAAAATCTAATCGTGTTGGGTGCGTCGGACCCACGCTGACCTTTCCGGCCATCACCAGCCAGTTTTCCTGGTTGTGTCGGGTATCGTCTCTTGTAATTGGGGAGGCAGTGAAAGGTTAGGAGGAGGCTGATAACGACTGACGGGATGCGGGCATCGGCGAAGAGCCGAAAGGATGGAGACGCTTCATCCGCCCGTCTTTTATGGTTAATTCCTATTTCTTAGGTTTAGAGACGTGTTGAGGAAGAAAGCAAATGTTTTCCAGACTGTGGAAAACATTTGTGTTTATACACCTCAAGTTTGAACGGCTTGTACTGCAGCAGATACTTCCTGAACACCTGACGCTTCGGAAAACCTGATCCACTTACTTCCACCTGCTCCCTTTAAATCTCCGCTTCTCCTCCCTCCCTCCATCCTCCCCTGCTCCATCAGGCTCTGCTCCTGGCAGCCCATCCTCTCTCCCCGTCTCCTCCCTTCACATTTGGTCCGCGCCGAGCCGCCTGCCATCGCCATCAAAGCTCCCGCTGCCTCCCAACTGTTAGCGCCCCGCCACGCCGCTAATAAAAAGCCCGGGTTATAAATATGAACAGAGGAGCATGCATATGCCCTAAAGGAGGGCCCAAAACACCACTAAACAGATAAATGTGATGGGGAGGATGCGGCTCATTAATTTTAGGGTGATCGTGTTTGGTTTTTACAGATGCCATGATGGAGACAAGGTGCTATGAATAATATTCGCTGCTTACGGCAGCAGGGTTGAAAAGGGCAAGACTTTTAAGAGGCCCCTGAGCAGGAAGGGGGGGGGGGGGGGCGAAAGGGGGGGGTGCAGCTCTATTGTTAAACACATGGGGGTTGACGCAGGGGGCCGGAGGGGGGCCGTCACATCTTTTAAAGGATGACTTATGACTCCCAGCAGCGTCGTCTCTGCGCCAGGTTGCATAATACGCTTTATGTAAGAAACAAAAAACTGCAAATATCAAAGACAAAGCTAAAAGTAACTTCTTAGCAAAAAACAACAACAACATATTGGCTTGTTTAAGTAAAATAATTCCTCAATATTGATGAGGCAATTAACAAGGCACAACATCTGTGAACGACGGTGGAGGTGGTATTATGGTGTGGGGCTTCAAGAGACGCTGCAACAAAGTAAAGCTGAAATTCGATACCGTAACCAGTTTTGTAGCACAAACCAGAGGTGTTAAAATCCTAAGTGTTATATGTGAAACATTGATTCTCGTGGTTTCCTGAACTCTGCTCGCAGCCCCGTTTCTTTGGATTGCGCCACGGCCTCGGCACAGACCGACTGCCGTCATCGTTCGCCACAAATTGGAAAAACAAAACCCCCCCTTGTTTTGTCGTCGACGTGACACGCCGATTATTCGCGTCTGCCGCTTTCGCGGGCGGGAGTCCGCTTGCTCATTTCCAAAGTCAGAAACATTCACGTCACGGATGAGTTGCCGTCCGCTCCCATTGTTGCGTCGCATTCGAGTGGCGGCCTGTTTATTGCTCGTCGTGTTTGTTTTGTTTATTCAAACCGCACAAAGCGAGTGATCAGAAATAATAATAATAAAATAAAAAAACAAAAAAAAAAAGGCCTTGGTTTCTTTTCACTGGATTTGAGAGGCGCTGTACCTCTGTGATTAAAAATCCCCGTGAGAAATCAATCACCCCTCCCCCCCCACCCACACCCGCCTCCCCTACAGGTAGGTAACAATCACATCAGCGCGGACATCGATATGAAACCTCTCCCACTAACCAAATTGTCTCATCACTCCTCTCGTGCTTTTGATTTCATTTTTTACGACTCGACCGATTTGGTTTACAGTCGTCTTTGTTATCGCCGTCTGTATTTCAGCGGACGGGTCCGACACTTTTATCGAGGTAAAAGTTTGGGCTGTGGTTTTGATTCAAAGCGTAGTGTTTCTCTTTGCGTGTGTGTGTGTGTGTGTGTGTGTGTTTTTTACGTTATTGGGTCTCTGTCTCCCATTGATCTGCTGTGCCGGGCCTCGCCATCACTTTGAGGTGACAGCTAAATGACCAGTAGCCCGGGGCAGTGGCCATCGAGGCAACACTTTCGCTCTCTCTCCGTGTGTGTGTGTGTGTGTGTGCTAATCGATACAAAATGATACCGCGCAGGAGCTCATCAGCAGCGGGCGTCGCAGCTGACACAGACGGTAATCTATAGCTTTCCCGAGCCGAACTTCGGCAGCACCCCCCCCACCCACCCCACCCCTACCAGGGACTGTGTCTTCTAATCTCCCCTTCGGGGTTTTTTTTTGGTTTTTTTTCCATGGTCTCCTAAGATCCCCCAGATCTTAAAGTCCTCGGAGAGCAGCTTGGGCGTCGGATCCCTGCTGAGACGGAGGAGTTTGATGGGGGGGATGGGGGTGTTTGGGTGGGGGGAGATCCTGCCCTCCAGCGCTGAGCCTGCATAGAGATCCATCGTTTTCTTGATCTGAGCGGCGCTTTGGTTTTCCCGACAGGGAGCGCAGCGGGAGGCGCGGGGTTCGGCCAGGAGGCACGTGGGAGCAGACGGAGGAAGAGACGGCGAATGATAAACTCAGGATTAAAAAAAATTATTTTTTTTTTTAGAAATGCTTACAAAATCATGAGAAAGTCTGCTGACTTGGCAAAAAGGAGTTTGCTAAATAAGCCGGTCGCTTGCAGAGCATTATCCAGGTTTTGTCAAAGAAAGTTGAGAGGAAGGAAAAAGTGTGGTGTGGAAACCCGACAGGAGATCTCATTGAAACAAGGAAACTTTCTCATCATAAGAGAAAAATAGATCTTATTAAAATCAAAATATCTTCTCTTTCAAATTAAACTAAAGTTGAGATGTTGCTTCAAGTCCCTACAACACCAGAAACCAATGATTTATAGCGAATATTTGAGGCGGTATTCAGGACATGAGCGATTCTAAATGATTGAAATGCACCTTCTGATTTTTAGAGGGAAAAAGTTTGAGGCAAACCCAGGAATCGAAATGCCACAGAGCAGATCTGTCCTCCTCCTCCTGCCGTTTGACTAACAGCTCCATCTCTCCAGGCAGCCACCTAGCCCCAGATAAGGCGCCGCGGAAACGGCTTAATTACACACACGGCCTTATCAGACGACATTAGCCGCGCGGTAATAATCAGCCTCCTCCGTCAAAGCGAGCGCCTCCGGGCGCTTTTACACAGAGCGGGCTGCGGGCTGATAACGCAGCCGCCGCCAGTTGTTAAAGCGCAATTTGCTGACGGAGTTTGAGGGAATGATGCACATTTGGTTGTAAAGCTGCCAGCTGCTTTATCCTGAGTCAATCCTGGTCTGGGTGGCTGCACAAATGAAGCTCCAAACTGTTGCAAGCAGCATTTTCTGCTTGCTGATCTGGCTTATTATAGTTGGATTGTTCTGTCTGATGGAAGGCATCTTCACACTAACGACATGTGTGTGTGTGTGTGTGTGTGTGATCTTCAAAGCACCTTTCATCTGGCAGGAGAGCCACAACGATGAAGCGCAGGAAAAAAAAAAAAAAAAAAGAGAAAAAAAATCTGGTGACCTCTGCTTAATGGAGCAGGGAGACATTTTGCCGTTGTTTTCAGTGAGCAGACACAACAGAGAGGCACGCGGGACCTCCCCTCTCGTCTTCCTTTAGCACAATATTAGCACGCCGCTAATGCGAGGACGCTAAAACAAGGTGGAATATATATAAAGCACACATGAATGCATGGAAAAAGTTGAATCTTCAGCAAATTTGCTGGAAAAAAGGCGCAAGAACGAAAACCACAAGCAGCCGATAATATCGGCACCAGCCGATAATATCGGCCGATATCGGACCATTCCGTCAAAAATAACTCGCCGATATAAAAGAGGTTGATTTTCTATGAGAAACCGGTGGCAGTCGTACCTGCAGCAGAGCACAGCGTCCAATTTGCACTGTTTGAGTTGATTTTGTGCAGAAATGCAGTGGATATAAACGTTTCAGGCTAATCGCGGGTTCTCTTTTTCGCAGCATGCCGAATTTCCATCTGCTGGTGCCAAAGTTCACCTCAGCGGCTCAGGCCAAAAACACGGCAAAAGAGAAATAAAAACCGGGAAATTAGCAAGACTCGGCTGCCAAGGTGCAGCGTTTTTCACACACAGGCCTGAAGTTTAACCAGGAGGCTCTGGAGGGGTTACATGAGCAGCAACACTTCTCTTCACTGTGAACTTCAAGTCAGCTTGAAGGCAAATATTTCTGGATGACAAAACATAAATTTAAAAAAAACGCTACTTCTTATTCAAATGCTGTTTCTTATTTGCTCTAAAGGACAAAATTAATTAGAGAAAGTCTGTAAATGGATTCAGCCTCTCATCCATAACCATTTCTTGCACCACAAAGTATGTTTTCCAGGCCTAAACGCGTCTCTCTGCGTCTCTGAGCGAAAGCCGTCGGGAAATTGCCGCGGTCCACAACTTGGCATTCATACCGTTTCTGTCAGTCGCCCCAACTTCAAAGTTCAACCTGGGGGTCGGTGCGAAAGCGAGAAGAAAGCGCTCTGCTGTTGGCCGTCGCTTTTGTTTTTTTTTGAAAGAAAGCAAAGCATGAAAGAAGGTCCAGGATGTTTCTACGTGTTTTTAAACGTTTCTGTGGAAAGCAATCTAATCTGGAGGTGAAGTCAGTGGAGATTCTCCGCCATTTCAGACGCATCAATCCTACGCGTTAAAGTGAAAGGCGGCCAGACTTCTCGTTTCCTGAACACAACCCATCGCCAACCATAAAAGTATCTTCGGCTTTGAAGACTTCCTCCGTTGTTTCAGCCGCAGTTTGTAATCCATTCTTCCGCTCAGACAAATCCACACATGCTCCCTCTGAACAGCAGCCCGGCGAGCAAACGCGAGAAAACGAAGATGTACCAACCTTGAACCTGACACGGGCGTTATTACGGCCTCTTAGTCTCCGGATACAACAAGCACCCTGCGTATAGAGACCTCTCTGGCGCCATCTAAATAGCTTGTGACAAAGTGTGGAGAATGTCTTTGTTCTGGTATTAGGCGGAGGGTAAGAGAGGTGAGGGTGAAATAGGATCAACACAAGAGAAGACGCATCTTAAGACCGATGGAGAGGCGAACGAGATAGATACAGGAACGGAGGATAGTGGGTCACGGGGGTTTCGGGGAGGAGGGTAATCCTGCTGACTGGAGCCATGTTTCGCTCGCTGGGGAAAGGAACTCTGTCTCTCCGTAAATGGATTTGGGTGAGATGCTGTTTATCGCTGTAGCGCTCCCTCTCAGCTGTCAAAACCACCCTAATCTAATCGTGGAAGGGGAGGGGGCACATTGAATATTGGCCATGCTTATGCGATTGTGCTTCCGATTCAATGAACCAGACCATGAAAACGTGTGGCTGGAAGGAGCTTTTTACACCGGGGTTAGCAGCTTGTGGCAGGATTTGGGACGCATGTGCCCCGGATGCGGGGACCCCATTGTGTTCAGCAGGCGGGCTAATCTTCATTACTGCGCACAATTATGGGTGCAGGACAATGGAGGCCTCAGCTGGGAAAGGGAAAGAGAAACAAAAGTGAGAAACGGGGGGTTCTGATAAAGGAAACAGCGGAGCGGAAAGACTCAACCACCTACTCGTAGAGGACTGGTTTGGAAGTTGCATCTGCGGGGCGCAAAGTGTCGACTCTGGTGCGGTGCCCACACCGATAAGAGCCCAAGCGTTCCATTCTTACATGCTTCTTAAAGCCTGAATGAAAAGTCAGCTTTGCTTTGAGCTTGTGCAACTGTAGAGACACAGATTGCCAGCTTTGGCCCTCATTACGCCACCAAATTTAAGGTGAAGGAAGCAGGTCAGTGGCACAGTGCACCAAAAGTATTTTTATATATATAAATAAATAAAAGCTGAACGCGACAAGTTTGCAAGGAACCGGTTCGGTTACCAAACCAGATGACTTCATGTGCAGCCGAACCAGAGGTGGGTACTGTCGTTCTCTCTTTATCCCACAGGGACGCTTTCAAAACAGACCTGAGCGACGAAGATTAGCCCAGGCAAGCTGCTTAAAATATTGAAAGATGTTTCCTCTCCCGTCTGCTGTGGGCTCTTCTCCAAGAGATAGCACGGAGAGAAAGAGTGCGCGCGAGTTAAGGTTGTGTGCACCAGGCGGGGGCTGAGGCGGAGAGGCAGGCTGAACTCGGTAACCTCTCCAGTGCAGAGCGGCTGGTTTTTCTGCGGGAATCAGAAGGGGACCGCGGAGACTTTTCACCCCAATCTCATCCCGACAATGTGCTCAGCAGCAGAGAGGGGAGGGGCGGTTAGACACACTTAGAACGGCGGTGGGAAGTCGCTGACTTCTGATAAATTGGGTAAAACTACCTGAAGCTCGAATTTAGAAGGTCAGATTGGGATTCGGAAGCGTCAAAAAACATTTTTCAGACGTTTTGTCACAACACAACCACAGACTTCTGTGAACTTTACCAAGATTTGATTTTACAAACCAGCATAAAGTAAGGCAAAATTATGAAGGAGAAGAAAAGGAATATTTGTGCTTTTCTACAAAGAAAATCCTGTCGTTTATGTCATTCACGTTATGCAACAAAGTGAAAAAGTTCAAGTTCGAGATTTAAAAAATTTTTTTTTATTTTCCAAAGCCCTTTTAGGAACACCTGTTCTAGTAAGGACACGTAAACCCAATAACCTCCGTCCTTTTTCCTCATAGACACGCGCGTACACGGCTGGAAATTATTGATGTGCTCTCTTATAAAACAGTGGCTGCTCCCTGAGGTATTCCTGGCAACATCGCCGGGGCCGAAAATAGCAGCCGACCCAAATAAGTGTCCCCGCCGGAGCGTAGAGGGAGCCAGACCAGAGCCACTGACGGCTGGCTTTACTAATTGGCATCGCTTTACAATGAAGTAATATCTGGGGCAATAGACTGAATGTTGCGGAGCAGGGACGAGCAGCGAAGGGGGGATCCCTCCATTCTTGTAAGCGCGGATCGTCAGATGCCATCCCCGAAAACATCCAACAGAAATCTGGATGAAATATTCATGCCAGAGCATCAGCGTTAGTTCGAAAATGGATGTAAATAACATCCGCAGCAGGAGTCGCTAAATGTTTAAATCCGCAAAAGTGCTTCTTGTTAACATTTCTGTCATTTATTCCCAGAAGCCAAGTTTAATTCGTCATCCTTTAGCTGATTCCGAAAGCAGGTTTGTCAAGAGTTTTGACGTTCGGGCCCCTAGGGGCCGCCTCGGGTAAATACAACATCGGCAACAAAACTTGCCCTCCAGATTTCACAGCTGGCTCTCTATCTGCTGTGAACTTTGGTTAGTAGGCCGTCTTCCGTCTTCCAGAGAATGAAGTTGCAGTTTCCACATACACAACGGAAAGAAAAGGAGAGTCACCAAGTGAGAATCAACCAATCAGTGATGGGTGGCGAGCTAAAAAAGCAAAACATCACTATGTGTAAAGATGCTTGAAACTTGTTTGCCGATGTAAAACATCAACACCAGAAGATGTGAATGCAACTACAAATGGCCAATTTGGGAGCAAACCTCGCTGTATTTAGTGTAAATATTGCTTCTCGCGACCTGCGTTTATGTCAAACGCAGGTCACTGCCAAAAAACACTGTTTGGGCCAAAACGTCAAAAAAAGAAAAAAAAGAAAAAAAAATCGCCTTGCGTTAAATCGCTCGTGCACACTGGCGTGCGCTTCCAGGGTCTCTGAGTGGGGCTGCAGGCATAAACACAGATGTCTTTTGGCAGACTAAATCTTAATTAGCACCAGGAGATTCATCTAATCAAAGGCCTGCCAGCCCATCATTAAGGCTAAAACATACACTGCTCTCCTCAAGTACCAGCAGAGAACAATGGGAAACAGAGGTGTGCTGTCACACTGACGAATGGTTCTTCCCATAGGTCTCATTAAATCACACAAGGGCACTTCCCCGGCCTATTCGGAGAGCGGAGCAAGGTGCAGAATCTCCACGGCTGCTTTGCCTGTCTGCTCTGACACCTACACAGCCTTTTTTATACACGGATATATTAAAGCGCTGCATTTCGCAGTAAAACCTTGGGCTGATCCGAGTTCAAGCAGAATCCATTATTTCCTTTTCAGGGAAAATGCAAGTCTGGAGGGAGCTGGACTACCGAGACTACAAAATGTACCCGGTTAGCTGGAGATACCAGTGTCTTTAGGGTAATTTGTCACCCTGGTAATACGTCCAGCACACCTAGTTCCAGCTGCCATCAATGGAAAATGGAGTTTATGTATTTCTGACCACACATCTGTGTCCTCGTCCCTGGTTTCAGGCCGATTAGCTGAAGGAAGCCAGTTCGGACAAACGGAAAGACGATAAAAAGGTTTGACTGAAGTCTGAGGCTCGAGCTAATAAACGAAGAAGAAGATAAAGAGATTAAAGAAAAGGCAGCAGGATATAAAGGTAAGATTGGGGAGATAGCGACGGACGGTGAGGTATGTCTGATAAAACCGTCCGGTCTGCCGTCGGACCAGTCGGACAGCTCTGCAGCAGTGAGCAGGAGGACATGTAAACACACACGAGCTGGCTTTGCATGCCGGGATACGACAGCTGAGCACTGATGCCGGCATGCAAAGCGTACACGTCGCCGCATGCAAAGGCTGCTTGCGGAGCAAAGCAGAAACTCGAGCACATGGATGCATTTCTCTGCCAGTTCACCGGATTCCAAGAAATTTCACAACAACCTTCCAAGCGCTTTCAAAAGGACGTCCTGCCTTTGCGGTTGTCGGCGCCGAGAGCTGAAGGCTGTGATTGATAACTTGCTTCGGATGACAACAACAAGCAGCGGTGTTTACTCAGGGCAAATCGCCCTTGCTTCTTTCTCCGGGCCGTCTCTTCCTCCCCATTCTTCCAGCTCTGCCTTCTGAGAGAGATGGTCCACATGACTGGGTCTCTAGTTTCTGGATGGCTAAGACTCCCTTGAGGTGAGATTAGCCTTGCAGGCTGACAGCTAAACAAACAAAAAGCTGATCTTCCAGCTCGCCAAGGCTGCCTAGCAACAGGTAGGTAGGAAGACGGGATGCGATGCCTCGGATTTCGGAGCCAATTAGTGCTATGAAATGCCTGCGTCGAGTGTGTGTGTGTGTGGTCACTGGATGCCCAAACACATGAGCAGGTGGGTTGATTAAATAGTGAAAGAAAAAAAAAAAAAGGTAGGGAAAGGAGGTGTTTGCATAGAATGACTCATGGCTGGTATTTTACATGTGCTTTTCCTCAACATTTTTGAATTGATTAATGCAAACAAGGTGAATTTGCTCACCAGGGACATCAGTCTCACACCCACTCATTGCTAATTTCGACCAGCCGCTAGTTTTGCTTGAAGAACACCGTACGAGAATGCACCTTGGGTTCCCTTAGCAACGGATTTACAAGTTTGGCCTTTAGACCGACTGCCGTCTCTCGGTTTCAGCTCCTCTATCAGATCAGCGGATGAGTCTTTCATTTTATTTTAAGACTTCGTGTGCGTCAAGCTCAACGCACAAAGAGACAATTAGCATGTCTGCCCACATGCACTGAGCCTCCAGGGCTGCCTAGTCCTGGATGGAATACCAACGACCAAGGCAAGAGACACTTGTTGCAGAAGACAAAGACAAAGCCCGATGCAAGAACTCCAAGATAAGTGTTAGCTCTTCACTACAAAGCAAGAAACAAATCACGTTTGAATCCTCGGCTCTTTATTCGCAGGGTTCTACTCTTAGGGTCTTCGTTGATGTAAAGGTTTCCCTTTCGAGGTTTTGCAGAGAGAAATACTTTCAGTGAAGATTAATGTGTCTCTCTTAGATTTTGTCAAAGAGTAAAAAAAAAAACCCGAAGTCGTGAGACAAGAGAGTTATTGCTTATTTCAAAGCTTAAAACAAGCGTTGAAGACTTGTCTTCCATTTCTCTTTTCTCCCTCCGGTTGCCAAGCCGGATGGCGGCAGCAAAGCATGTCGGATCACTGTAAGGTGCTGCGACGGCTTCCCGATTTCGCCTCAAATGATGCGAAAGTCATTGCCAAGCCATGTGTGCTGGAGTGAGGCGAAAAAAAAAAAAAAAGACTGGCTCCTCTCCTCGCTGTTAATCAAAGCCGAGGTGGCAGAGCGCTTCGCAGACGGAAGCCATACATAAAGATGTGCTTGTTCACTGCTCCTCTCCCGCCACCCCGCCGCCCCCTGCCTCCCTTCTCCCCACACAGACCCCTCACCGCCTGCCTTTCTGTCAGCGGATCGTCAGACAAATGAACACTTCCCCGGCTGTCCTTTTTTTTCCATCAGCGCTTCCCCACCTTTTCATCAGTGCCCATAAAGCGGTAGCCAGCACCTATCATGGGCAATCGCCTCTGTGCTGCCTGAGTGATGAGACAGAGGTGGCAGAGTTCACTAAGCACTCCGATGGCACAATAGATGTTACTGGGTCAGGGGGTCGCTCCCATGTCTCATTACCCAACATACACAAACCGGACGGGCTGTGAATAGGACAAGAATACCTTTGGCAAATTGAAAATAACAATGACATTCTCAGAAGACTTAGTGGGGGAAAAAAATGCTGTAAGAAGTTTAAAAAAAATTGTAACGCCCCACATGGACAAGCCAAATGCCGAGAAAGCATAATGAAAATCTCGTGTCATTCTCAGCTATAACTATTGTGTGGTTGGTTAGAAATTTGTGGTTGAATAGATTTAAGGCGCAATTGTCCAAAGTACATATTGTTGGACCAAAACGCTAAATTACTTCCTTCGGGGCCGTCATATCGGGAGAACATCTGTCTTTTGTCCTTTTTTGTGGCTTACAATATGAGAAATTCAATTAAATTTTGCAGCCTGCCCATCATTATTTCCTCCTCTAGCAAACTTGTGAACTCGCAATAGTTGTTCCTCTCTATCAGGATTGTTGTCTTTACTGAACCATTGTAATAGTAACTTCAGGTTTGCTGTACCACAAACGACAAGACATCATAGCTAAATGGGTTATGCATTGCTGAACTCTAGTAAGGTTGCATGTTCCTAAGATCTAAGAGTAAATCTCTAAAGCATGGCAGTGGGAGCATCATGTTTAGGGTCAGATTCGCATCCAAGAACACTGATGCATTGCGTCGGAAAACAGGAACGCAGTCGGGAAACATCCTTTCCAGACTGACTGAAATCTGTAGCATGCCGTCAAGCAGCAGTCGGCGGAAGGTCGCCTGTGCGTTCCTGCTTTGCCAACCGGAACACCTGAGAGCACGGTTACCTGGCAGCCAAGGCGTTTCGGCTGTACAACGTGAGTAAAACCAAACATAACCCAAGCCAGGCTGAGATCCAAAATCCATACTCTGCTAATTCGACAAGAAGGAAATGCTCAGAGATGGAAGGAAAGGAGAAACAAGAGATGGAGGAAGGGAGGATGCTGTGTGAGAAAGCAGCTGAGGCCCATTGAGGATTACATAACATATTGATACATACACACTCAGACATGCACAAGGCTGCATATGGATGCAGATGGAGCTTCACAGTTCCACTTTTGTCCCCTAAATCCTCCTGATCTCCAGAGGCTACCAGAGAGGGTCCGTAATGCTGATGCACTCCACTGCTGCTGACCGCAGCTTTAATAGCCCGACGTGGGGAAACATTTCCCTCCGAGGCCACCGTCAAAATGCTAAATGACTCCATCTATCTGCATCCCTTGCTTCTTCTTCCTGCTCACCATGTGCCCGTCACCCCTAAGGGCAGTGCAGGGTGGAAAGGTGGGGAAGGGCAGGGGGGGGGGGGGTTCAAGCAGCCCACCGGACTGTGAAATGCAAAACCTTGCGGTTGGGAGAATGTGCGTGCTCTGCAACTTCCACCGACACCCCCTCACCCTCTCCCTCACCCCCCCATCCTGCAGACTGAGCTGCCACTTGGGAGATGTGCGAGTTATTGAGTCGCCAACATCACCCCCCCCCACCCCCCCACTGTGCGCCAACAGCCCGTTCGCGATATGGCTGTTGCCCCCCGCTGATCTGTCCGCATTTAGAAACGCCACAGTCACACCGGTTGCCAGGCCCATAATGCACCCATTATGGGCCTCATCCAGATATGTTTGCTCGGGTAAGCATCGGGAACTCTGTTTACATGCGTGTCCTCGGACGGTGTGTGTGCTGGAGCCCTGAAAGATGATATATGTGTTGGAGTGTATGGAGTGTGTCCAGAGGTCAACGATACACCACTAAGGTTGGTGTTCGGTTACGTCCCCTCCGTCAGGGTCAAGTGCCGGGACTGGGCGCAGCTGAAAAGTCAACCAGAAACGTATTACATATGGGCAAGAATGTTATTCCTTGCGGGCTTTAGTGATTGAACATTGCAACAAATTTTTTTTTAAAAAACAGGATATTTGAATTTACTGGAGATTTTCTCTCGCTCGCATCCAAATACACACCAGCGAAATTTTGCCATCCAGTACTCTGAGACTTATTCTTTACCAGTGTGAACAAACAATTGTAGCACTTACAATAA
This sequence comes from Poeciliopsis turneri, assembly GCA_922788865.1. Lineage (NCBI taxonomy): Eukaryota > Metazoa > Chordata > Actinopteri > Cyprinodontiformes > Poeciliidae > Poeciliopsis > Poeciliopsis turneri. The sequence goes on along the minus strand of CAKLNU010000887.1, from coordinate 37,582 downwards.
GATACAGTCAGCATGACGCCGCCTCCACCATGCTTAACAGTAAGGCAAGAATTCTGCTTGCTTGGTGCCGTTTCAAACTCACTTCACTCTGGACATTAAACCCGATGTCTCCAGTTCCTCTCAGGCTCTTAGCGGTTCGTGAATTGTTCCACGCCACTTCACATTACGTAAGTATCTGCAGCTGTTTAAGAAGGCTTAAGTTGTGCAAATCTATCATTCTCCTTCTTAAATGTGCATCTGAGGATACATTTCGGCTCATTTTTTTGGACCGTGAAGCTAAATCAGGCTTCATCTGAGCAAATGTCAGTCTACTGGATATCGCAGCCAAGACAACGAGACGCTTCTTTTGGTCCGAAGATGCAAAGCAACACACGCTCTCTCTCTCTCTCTCTTTCTCTCTTTTTCTCTTGGCTGTCAGGGAAACTGGGTTCCTCGCATAATGAGGAAGTTTTTGTTGTTTTTTTTTTTTTGACCAGCTCCGCTCGTTCCAAATTCCGCTCGGCCCTGCTGTTTGTTCCGAACCAAATCTGAACAACCAACTGTACAGGGATTTTGGACGCGAGGCTGTGCGCCGTTCAGTTTGGCGCCATTGGCTTCAATAGTGGAACAAATAGCCGCCTCAAATGTACCATCTGCAGACCTCCAAAACACTTTATTCCCTCCTCTGCTCCCCATCCCCCTATAACCGGCTGAATCATGCCTCGTAGACACCAACAGGGGACACAGTCATCACTCCTGCCATCGCGTCTCAGGGACCCATTTAGGGGCCGACTACAACGGCCTCCTATCTCGCCATCAGCGGCTGTAAAAGCATCAAATTCCAAATTGTGCCCGGAATACAGAAGGGACCGGCTAAAGCCACGGGTCCGCTGCAGGAGACAAAGCTTTTAAGGCGAACCGCGACTCATAATTCCTGCATTCAAGCGGGGCTTGTGTCGTGCCATCCTCATCCGGCGACAATGAGCACAATGAGTGCTTTGCCAAGAACATCTCTGCTCTGCATGGGGAGAGGGGATTTCATAATGTGGGGCCGGTCATAATCCTCATGCTCACAAGGAAGCAGTGTGATCTTTTTTTATCCAAAGGAGGTGTTTGTTTGCCAAAGAAGAAAAAAAAAAACTTCTGAGATATTTACTTCAGTGATTCACAGCAGGACATTGAGGTTTTAAACCCTTTTAGAAGCTGGAAACCGTTTTCTCCCCTCCAGTGTTGTTAAGCGACTTGTTTCCATCTCGGAGTGTTAAACAGAGCTGTTTCGGTCACAGCAGGTGGCTTCACACTTGGGGCGAACAGCGAAACCTGACAAAAAAGGAAGAGACGTCCTGCAGGACTCCGCTTGCAGAAAACGGAGGGGTGGTGTGAAGGATTCAATCACTGATATGCAGTTTGGCCACATTTGATCAGGTTTAACCAACTGAAGCTTTTGGAAAACTACATGACATTGGACATACCTCAACATCTTGACAATCTCTTATTGACTTGTCTGTTGGTTAGCTTTAGCCTCCAGGTCGCCAAACATAGTTTTAGTAACCGACTTAATCCGTCCTTTGCCACCACTATGGCCGAGTAAACCTGGGATTGTAGGATCATAGAGAAACTCAAGGTACGAGTTTATTTGTGTGAACTCTCCGCCTCCTAAAATTCCTGATTCCACTAGTTAAGAAAAACTTAAAAGCCCCTGAAATTGACGACGACGGAACAATTTACCGTATCGGTTAGAATTTTCTCGTTGCACGATACACGTCATCAAGCTCCACGTAATGGGATGGCGACGTAAAATAAAGCCAAAGGTTCTTTGTGTTTATTTATTTATTTTTTTTTGGTCTTTTTTTCCCCCCCAAATCAGGCATCCCATCGGAGCGCGACGCCTGCAAAACAATTCCCGTCGAAGCCAAAACTGACATTTTTTTTCCTCACAGATAAGAGCTTTCCCAGCCTACACATGCAGCTGTCTCCCTCTTCCATTTGCATCAGGTATTGATTTTGAGACGCAGGCTGTGTGGTGAGAAGCGGCGCCGCATATGGTACACGGTGCGATTTTTTTTTTTTTTCTGTGTGTGTGTGTGTGTGTCTTTCTTCTTAAGAACAACGCTGACAGCGAAGGCAGGGAGTTTTGAGACTTGTTATGAAAAGATGCGTCGGTGGCGAACAGTAGGGAGCCAATTAGAGCGCTCGGCCACGGAGAGGAGAGCTGCGGTCACGCACCGGTTTCTCCCCTCCTCCATCCTGCCTCCTCCAGCATGTAGCAGAGAGGGGTGAAAAAAAAAAAAAAAACCCCAAAAAAAACCTGATGCTACTATTACAAGAACAATAATGGCATCATATTTCCATGCATTGATTTTTCCTTCCTCCTCTCTCTGTCTCTCTCTCTCTGTTTAGCATTATTTCCCGGGTCAGTCATGTGCTCAGTGGAGAGCAGCAGCAATGCAGGCAGAGCTGCACGTTCGACAACACACCCCAAATATAGCCACAAGTTTAAAAACTCATTAATAACATTTTTATTATTTTTTTGTAGTTGGCCTTGAAGGAATTTCTACATTAAGCTTGAAAAATCTGCATTTAATGTTTTTAATCACAATTTAGACCAACTGATTGTTGGAGTATTACAATTATTCACCGGTGTTCAATTTTCTAACATTTTCCTTATTAGTAGTCATCTCTGCTCTGAACCAGGGTTCTGTGTCTTTAACAGAACCTGAACTGAATTGAGAGTTTTGAGCTCTGCCGCCCCCTGCTGGTGTGGAAGACCTGGCTAAGTAGAGCGTTACACTATACCATAAACCAAAAACAAGCTGCAAAATATGCATTTTATAAACCTGACTTTTCTAAAAACAAAACAAACAAACAAACAAAAAAACTCTAGTGCTCCCCCTGCAGGTTGGGAGGACTAAAGCAGCTGCTAAGATTGCTTATTCCCCCGTCTGGCTCTGCATGCAGGTGGCTCCTGGAAGCAATCCTAAATTGCAACCAAAAAAAGAAAAGAAAAAAAAAACTGGAAGTGGAAGTGGAATGACAAATCCATTCATTTATTCCTGCAATTGATCCAAAAATCCATCTAAAAAGCTGAAAAAAAAATAAATAAATAAATAAAAATGACTGCAGATTGTGGGTTTTCTCATCCGGCTCCATGTGATTCCTTCCCACTTCTCCAAGCGGAACTTCCACGCAGGAGGAGGGATGAAGGTGGGAATGAGAGAGCGGATGACTCCTCCACTCCTCTTCCAATTAAAGATGGCAGGAAAAAAAAAAAAAAAGCCAGACATGTAAGGGTATCTATTATGGATAAGAGAGGGGACTTCTATCCATGAGAGGAGGAGGAGGAGGAGGAGGAGGGAGGGAGGGAGGGGGGGTTACAACCAGCTAATCTAAAGGATGCATATATTATTCACGATCAATTCAGTCTGCATTATGAGATCTGGATCTTCATCTTCCTGCAAAGCGCCTGACAGCTTTATCGGTGCAGAAAATAAGCATTTTCAGAGGAAGGTGGAGGGGAGGGGAAGAAAGTTGCCGCCTCGCGTCCCCACGAGCGCGCGGCTCTGAGGGAGAGGTACGCGCGGCGGCGGCGGCGGCTGCGGAACAACGTACCTGCTGCCAGTTCTCCTCCAGCGACGGCATGGCCGAGAAGTAGCCCGTGTCGTGGACGAGCTGGAGTTCCTGAAAGATGCCGTGGTTCGCCAAGACGTCCATGCTGGCGCTCCGGCAGAGAGCGAGAGAGAGAGAGAGAGAGAGAGAGAGAAGGAGGGAGAGGAGGGAGGAAAAACAAACCCAAAACAAGCCGGGGAGGAATCCACAAAGAGACGCGCCTGTCAGACCTCCACGTCCACTCGCGTCATGTTTGGTCCCGTTAAAAGCGCAGTGCAGCGGCAGGACGCGGAGCGGCTCGAGTCTCTGTACCTGCGCGCATACTGGGTGCGTAAAGGAGACTGGAGGTGGGGACGGGACGCTCCACGCGTAACCGTGTTGCCAAAACAGCCTGTGATAGGGGAGCCGGCGGAGAGGGGGCGGGGCTCCGCTAAAAGGGGGGGGGGGAATTTGTCAATCAAACGCCCGGTGGGTGGGGCGCCGGGGGATGGGGGTGGAGAGGGAGAGGCGCTGGAGGGGATTCGAGGCGGGGCTTGATGGGTTCTGGATGCATACCGGCTCCAGAGGTGGAGCTGTTTGTGGAGGGCATTCAGATTTTAAAAGGTGGAGTCAGAGGTTAAAGCGCAGGCTGCTTCCTGTATGGGGGGATCCGGCTCTCCACACAGGGGGGCATCTATCAGGGGCGGCACATGCAAGGAATCTATCAAAACCGAACACTTTGGGTGCTTGATTGGTGGATTCTGACTTGGTACTAAGTTAAAATGACATAAAAAAAAAAAAATATTATAATAGACAATTTTATTAAATAAACCAACTCAAAGTAAACAAACGAACAAACTCATATTATTCTGCCAGCGCTCTGGCAGAATGATATGCAGAAACGTTTTATGAGGTGAGAAATGCGGCTCTAGAGCCAGGGCGCCATCTGTCGGGGGGCAGCACAATCGTGGGAAGGAAAAAGGGGGAAAAGAAAACTATTTGCCGTGTCCTTATGGGATTTTATGCCAAAACTCAAACAAGCCACTTGGGAAATGACAAGTAAATTTCAATAAAAAAAAAACACACAAAAAAAAACTGAAAAGTGTGACAAGCGTTTGTATTAAACCTTTTAATTCAACTGTTATGTTTAAAGTTATTAATTTGGGTCATTTCCACCCCTCGTTACTTAATACATTTATATTTGACCATTTATTTAGTTAGCTAAATAAACCAGACGCAGCAAATGCTCAACCACTGGTTATCGAGTGTTCCACCTCAAATTTGCCGTTTGCAACAAAACCAGAGTCACTGAACCGGCAACCAAAGACGACAAAGAACCGAGGCTCATCTCAAAAATATGAATACAGTCAAACCTTTCCTGTTTTACGGCCATCATCCATACTGCAGTAAATATTTCTCCTCAGGTCACACTGATGTGATTCGGGGGCAACGTTCTTGTTCAGCTTTTCGGTCTCCTTGGACGCAATGTAGAAAACTCAGACAAACTTCCCTCACTTCAGCAACAGCTGGTTGTGATTTCTGGATCGCGTAAACTATTGGCCGCCGGACGTGTCAGTCATCCAAATCACCCAATGGGCTCCAGAGGACACAGAAGAGTACTTCACTTTTATACTATTTAAAAAAAAAAAACATTGTAGTGAATTGTCCTACTTCAATTTTATTTGTCTTTATTTTTTTTCACTGTGTGCCATGTTTATTTGCCGACTTCTACACCTATATAGTATCAAAAAAAAACTTCAGGAACTACAAATAAACCTTGTAAATCCCAAAGTGTATTGAATTCAAAGAACTCTGCGGACGTTCTAAGAATTTCTCGGCGTTTGCGAAGGGTGCGAACGGATTTTTAAAGCTTGTAAAAGCACTTTTAATGAGATTGTTTTGTCTGTTAATTAAGAGTGTTTTTTAGATTACATTTCGATGAGCGCCATCGTCCAATCAAACGTTAAATTTGACCCCTGAACTCCACTGGAACCTTCGCTTGTTCTCTTTTCTTTTCAATTTAAAACTCTTTTTTTTTTTTTTTTTTTTTTAATAGAAATTTGGCTCACCTTTGGAACATTTTTCTAATTTCAGGGTTACGCTGCAATCAAAGTACGTTTGCACTAAAGTAAGACAAGATGTCTTAAATGTTGTACCTTTGGTGTCTTTACCAGAATGAGCCGAAAAAAAAAAAAAAAAACAGAGCTACAAACTTCAAATCTGGTTTGAGAGAGAGAGAGAGAGAAAAAAAAAAGAAAATAAACACAAAATTGGCCTACAACCACTAGAAAGTGTGATCCAGTGTACTGAGATTAGAAGAACTAGCACATGGACGTCATAACATCTCCCCCGTTGGTAAATTATCGCACCTGACAGTCTCCGAATAACATTTAGCAATTTGCATAGATTCCCCGGGAGGATTGTTTCCCAACACAAGCGATCGCATCCCCCCAACCTCCCTTTAGCATTCAGCCTCAAACCGGTGAATCTGCTGCTCGCTAAGCCCTAACACTGATCGCTGATGCGGTGGGCGTGCTGTCAATATTGGCCCATTCACTGTGAGTGAGCAAATCTCCCCTTGACATGGCCAGCCATGCGAGTAATAGCTAGGATTAAGATAGGAAGGTACACACATGAATATACAAAACGCAGCGCGGGGGTGTGGGGTGGGTGGAGGGGGGCACGGGTGGATCTGAAGCGGCGGCTTGGGGAAATTACTGATAGGCCTGGGATGTGAGCGGCGCTCACGGAAACAAGACCGGCTGACTGGGAGCTCGGACATGAAGAGGCTCGTTCACTGTGGCCGACCGAGTGACGCTTTTACATTTGGAGCCAGAGTGAATCTATCAAAGTAATTTACCCGGTTGTGCAATTTCATGCGAAAGGAGGGGTGGTGGTGGGGGGGATCAGGCAGCCTGATTATGAGGTGCTGTAACAGGAGTGTGCACCTGCATTCAGATAAACGCACGACTTCTTTCTCTGCAAACAAGGTCGGCTGCTTCATGATAGCCACAGTTGCCATAGCTGCTGCCTTAGAAGCAGTTTGCTGCTCTCTTAACGTTATTTCCTCTCTTTCTTAGAGGAAATAATGTTAGTACCCTGATGGCACTTCTTTGATTTGACTTGACACATATCAAGTGATGCCTGACCTTTTTGTAGTAGCATGTTTAGCAGAAGTAGCTTTCGGTGGCGTTTTTCAGTCTCTGAAACTCTTTAATTCACTTCAACACGGTTCCGACACGTTCGTTTCTCTTCCGGTCCCGCCGCCGTTTTTCAATCGAGTTGAGTCTCGACTTTGGTTTGACCTTGTAAGAACGACACACTTTTTGAACCTGTTCTAGTTGGAAGTTCTGAAATCAACCTACCATATTGTTTTTAAAAAGAAGAGGCTGTCAAGACTTTCATCTGGAGTATTTTTCTGATTGTACTGTATTGAACTTTGCAACTAACAGTGTATGCAGTAGTTACCCTGATGGCAATCAGCACCTTGCCACTCCTTTCTCTCTTCCTGTCCTTGGCTGAAGCCAAGAGGAACATGGTTTTTAAATGCCAATGTTCAGCCCCACTGCTGAATCTAAAATGACTTTCAAGGGAGATAGTGATCAGGAAAAAAATTCACCATTCTGAAAAAAACACAGTCGACTTTATTGTTACATAAGGTTAGGCACGTGCACACATTGAGATGTAAGCTCCGTTTTCCTCGTCCTGTCTCTTTGCGTTGCAGGCTGAAATGGCTGTGAATCCCCTCACTAATTGGACGCCTGACAACAGTCATTGTCCTTTTGCATAATGTGACAAGCTTCTGCAAAAATATTCCTTTCAGTGGTCCTCAGTTGAGGTCAAGGCCATACAGAGACAAAAGTAAATGGAGCGGCGAATCGCAGCCTATTTTTCTCCGAACTGACGCTGATGCGACGTTACCCAACAGGCACCAGGGGAGACAGAGGGTGAAAGGGGGGGGGAGAACGACTTAAGGAAAACTGAAGGGGATTATGTCGCGGATGTTTTAGCATTTGACTACTCGTCCCTGGTAAAATGCAGAAGTGGTGAATGCAATTGGCTATCTCTGACTCCCACTCATCGTTGCCTAATTGGCACTTAACAGCCGCCCCTCATGGCCTCCTGGCTGGCTCGCCTTTTTACTTGGCATGGGAAGCAACAGCAGCGCCACATCAAACATCACTCAGAGGGCAGCTTTCGCCTGGCCCCTCGGCTCCCTTAACTACCCCCCTCCACCTCCACCATTCCCTTCCCTTCCAGCTATCTGGTGGAAGGAAGGAGTTTGCACCCCAGGCACCCCCAAGCGCTCATTATCTCTGTTCCAAGTCGGCCTGTCGCTCTGAAATCCACCCCTCTCCCACTCTCCAACAACTCATCACCCACCTCCACGTTCTCCCCTCTTCCCCACGGAGGAGCAACATGAGGAAGATGTCAGGATATTGAAGATGTTCTGCCACTAGGCTTTGAGGCAAAAGTGGCAACGCGTACGCCAGGCATATGGCCACATTTCCAAAATCTTATCTTCCTTTAATCAGGCCCATCAATCAAGAGCAAATTTATTTTTCTTTGTGGAGCAAAGAGCAGACATTTGGCAAACAAACAAAATAAACAACAACCAGAGGTTACTTTTAGATTCTCACAGGACAAAAGTCAGGACAATGATAAACGGAAGGTAATTTTAGCCTCTGGATTTGTGTAAATGTTCTGCTCAGACACGTCGGGGCACACGGATGTCGCATTACGCCAAATGAGCGAAAATGAAGCAAAGCGCAGACACTGAATGGTTCCTCTGTTGCAGGAGGCAGAAAGCAGCTGAGGCCGGGCAGCACGTGTGTCTCTGCAAACATCAGGGAACGTTTTCCATGTAAATCAGCTTGTTCTTAAAAAAATAAATAAAATAAAACTCAAAAGAAACAAGCAGAGAGAAAGTCATGCTGGATGCTCACTTCCTGAAAATCCCAATAAAACTGAAAACAAACCAATTAATTGAAATGGCACCAATAAAGTGAACTTTACCACAAAACAACGTTGTGAAGTTTCAACCCTTGTCAGCTAGCCATATTAGCATCCCAGTTGAGGGAGTTGGAATAGAAATGGGCCGGTTCAGTGAGCAGAAGGGAGAAGAGCTCCCATTCGTCTTGTCCTGTTTAAATACACTGGTTAACTCCTGCCAACAGGGAAGCCATTCAGCAAAAGGCCAAGGGCATCTGTCATGTGTTCAGCACACTGACGCCGTCCCCCGTCCTTCTTCCTCGTCCCCCCCCCCCCCAACACCCGCTCTTCTCTTCTGCCACCACTTCCCCACTCTGTTCATCTCAGCGCCGTCCCTCCCGCCTTTCCCCGCGGTTCGCCTCGCTCGCAGTGCCTCTCCTCCTCCTGATGAAAGGAGTGAATATGCAGGGAGCTGACATGATTAGCAGCCTCATATCCCCATGATGGATGGCGCCTGCTCCATTATTAATATAGTAAAAGCACCAACTGCCAGGTAAGAGCAATGTCAGCATCCACAATATAACGCTGTGTGCCCAGGGATAATGGTGAGCACTTATTTATTTATTTATTTATTTTTATCTATGATATGCATGAGAAGGAGGAAGCTGAAGTGGGAGCGCACAGAGTTCCAGTTTGGCTGATTCCGGCTGCCGAGGCCAGAACCAATGAGCTCGACGACGTTCAGAACAATCGGAATTACGCTGGATCATTTCGCAACTGCAGGCTGACGAAATAAAACAGAGAAGAGAAATGGTGTTTTTGATAACTTTTGTTTGCCAAAGCATTCCCTGAAAACATACTTAACAGGTAAAAAAAATAAAATAAAAAACGTAAGTGGAGTACCTGAGGTAGCGTTTAAATTTGCTCGTTCTGTTGAGGTACTTTCAATTGGCACACCTTTATTTCTTGTCTTCCTATTAAAGGAAGACAAATTCTCTTGTCTTCAAGAGCTTCAGAAGTTAGGAAATTAACACTTAAATCTCTAAATTGAATCATTTTCTGCACAGTGTTGGTATGTCTGCAGGGGAATGATTTTAAGAGGAGTAGGATGTGTGATGGTGAGATTTTCTGGAGACCGTGTTAGAGCGTGTGGCATCATGAAATCTTAGGAATACCAGAATATTTTAAGTGAAACGATGATTTATCTGGCAGAAAACTCAACCAGGCTCATCTTCAGGGTTCTTCGTGCTTTCTTCAATCGGTTCTCTACGAACAGCAAACTTCTGCTTCATCTTCTTGGACTACCTTGCACAACAATGAAACACACTTCCAATGAGTTGGGGGTTCCTTTCCATTCGGCTGCTTTTTTATGTATTCCTTCAACTTTTCATGAAACCGCTTGGATATAATAAGGAAAACAAGTCTTGGGAAAACCCGCCTCGTCCCCATTAAATGCGCTTTCCTTCACACCAAACTGTTTACCTGAACGCACTTTATTTGACTTTCCATTCCCTTCTCGCTTCCTCTGAACACGCGGCAGCCTTTGGAGCGACAGCTGGGCCCGAACCCCAGATGATCCCTCGCAGGTACGGAGGTCAAAAGTTGACGAGAACCCGGTCGCTCTTTGATCTCCCACCCCAAACCGGTAGAGTCCCGCTCTACTTTCCAGCACAGGTTCGTCACAACTTCAAAGGTCTTCACAGAACGAGTTTCAGAGGGAAGCATCGCTGCTTCCTGGTCTCTCTCTCTCTCTCTCTCTCTCTCTGTCTCTCTGTGTTGGCTGGTTCACAGTTGTCGCTGTCGCACTTTGTTTTGCTTAAATGAAATGATTGAGTCCTGGCTCTGTGACGGCGTTTCAAGGTAAAGCCGCCTCACATCATTACCGCTGACATTAGCAGGTGACAGCGGCAGCCGCCGCCGCCGCCTCTCGGTTCAAAGCATCGCTGCAGCGTATACAGATGAAACAAAATAAAATCAGACAGACAAAAAAAAACAAAAAACAAGGAAAGAAAGTGAAGAGTTGCCTGAGTAAATCATCAATTTATAATCTCTACCTTTCACTTGCATGAAGGACTAAATTTTATCCTCATAATCAAACCTTTTTATCCTAAAAGTCAAGCACTTCACGTCACAACCAGCGCTCTACATTTGTTCTTGTTCCCCCTAAACGTGGCTTTAAAGCTCTGAACGCAGAGATCAATAGTGTATAACAAAAAAAACAAAAAAAAAAACATGTAGGGTTGCATTTCCTTGGTGCGTCTCCAATCTCCCAAGTGCAGAGGCCAATGTAGTCAGATACTGTAAATTCCCTTAAGATTATCGATTTGGGTTGCAGGTTGCAGAACCGGGAGCCTCGTTGGCAGCAGAGCCAGCTGACCCCCCCCACCCCGGGGGGGAGCGCTGGAGCAGAGCTGCTGCCGCAGAGACGGACCGTGAAGAAGTGCTTTAAATAGTCACATTCATGGCTGGAACGTGTTGTGGTAATTCGATCTGCAGCAGAGCAACAACACAAAGGACGGAGAGGCGGGCGCAGCCATGTGATAGTCGCATGACGTTAAGGTTGATCTCAAGCAGACGCCCTCAAGGGGTTCGTCTTATTTACTTTGCGCGGAATACAGTCAGTCTTTTGTGTGAAACAAAGAAAATGATGTAAAAGCAATGACTGCACCGGGTCGTTTGATTGGAACTGGATCCGACTGATCCAACAACGCGGTGCGAAACCCTGAACACGCTCCCCGCCTATTTGTTTGGCAGGAAAGCGCTCCCCATTAGCGTTGAAATTGTCGCCGGGAATAGAGGCCGTCCGCATTAACGGCCTCGTCCTTTTTGCACATAATGCTCCCGCCGCCAGCGTGCCTCGTCATTACGGCCGTCTCTGCTCTATTATTTCAACACCAAATCGCCAAGTCCGTCCGCCCCCCCCTTTACAAATCCGCGCTCGCCTCTGTGCAGCGGAGCTTGCACTTCAAACTGCTCTGAAATGAGCTTGCTTTGCCAGGCCGGCAGCTCGCCAGACCAATCATCCATCTGCAATAATAGAAATCTTCTGGCTGATGATAGACTGAGGCAATCACTGGGCAGTCTGAGTGGGCCCTTCACTCTGGCCTCTCCAACCCTGCTGCTGGTTGATAGTGGAGAAAGGGCCAGAGGGATGTTGGCATAGGTGTTTGCTTGGCGTATTTGCTGTCTGGATGGATAAAGATTGAGGGGATAGAAAGTCTAAACAACAAACCCAATAATGAGGGTCTCTGTCATTTAATTTGGAGTCATACATTTTTATGGTTCAGACCTTTTCTGTGCTGAGTGACCCAGTTTTCTATCTACTATTTACTTTGCATAAGTGATAAACAGAAACTGTAGCATAAAAGTCAAAAATAATAACAATAGAGAATTCTTTAATACATTTATTTCCCTGCAAATTGCTGTCTCCTTTCCTAAAAAGCGAGATAAACTTGCGTTTTAGCTCACAATTGAAGCACGTCCGGTTCCGTCACGGGTGTTTTTTTTATTATAGTCCTGTACTCTTCAAAACATCAACTATCTCCTTCATTGCTTCTTGTCTAGCAAATCCTAATCCTGAAAGACTTCTGCTCCAGCTGAATCTCTGGGAACGTCCTCTTTTCAGATCCTCCTCCTTGATTTTGCCAGGTATTGATACCAGAAGTTTCAGAGCGATCCTCCTGGTTTCGGCATATTTCCAACACGCATGTGTTCCATCTCGGCGCACCTCGTGCAACGACCGAAGCCTCTGGCACTTAAAGTGAAGCCACCTTCGCTTCCAAAACCTGCGTCTTGCATAAGGTGCAGATTTGATCAATACCTTGATAGAAGTGCTGCATTGATTTTCAGCGACCTGAGCAAGTGAACCAGACACCGGCAGTGTTTCCACCCTGGCATAAAGTCACATTTCATCACTTCTAATCTGCCCTTACAAGTGTTTACTCGTGACTGCCTGACTGGTGTGCTGCACAGCCGGATAGTCATCGCGCCGTTGTGGCTTTTTTTTTTTTGCCTTTCTTTCATCCCCTCATTATTTTCTCCTGCAACCTCGCGCCGCGGCCCGGCACTCTCCCCGTGCCCCGAGCACCTCCCATCCCACGCGTCGCCCCCTCACCCCCCCTCTATCCTGTCCCTCCATTCCCTCCTTCCACCTCTCCATCGTGTTCATCTGCATGGAGAGCATCTCATTCTGCTGGGGCTAATTGGCTGTAATTAGAGTCATTCAGCAGGGGTTAATCAAGGATGACTTACGCAGATTATGACTGGTGAGGGTGGGGAGTGGGGTGGGGATGTTAGGGAACAGGCAGCCTATGTGCCAGGCTCACATCTCTCCACCCAACACGGCCTGAGGGCTTGGCATTGATATGTGTTTAAAGCTGCGCTGCAACATGGCACTTTTAGATATGCGCGTCTGAAAAAACACCCAGTCACCACTGAAACTGAAAGCAGCATTATTCCTAAAAGGGATTTCTGCTGTCAAAATTATATCTTCTGCTGTCTCTGATTATAAAGGAGTTGAAAGCGAATCGTCTCGTCGCTAACGGAACAACCAGGGAGAAGGATTAGCGATATGTTCAGCTGACACCTGCTGGGATAACATTTTAATTACTTCGAAATGTTGCGCGCATAAACGCGGCCTATGGGCTTCATTATGAGGAAACCCAATTTAACCGCTTCATGCGGGGCCTCGTCAATTCACAGCGATTCAAAATAGCCGTTTTCCCGTGCAAAGTATTTTTCACTTCATGTTTTTTCGTCAAAATTCAGTTAATTGGCCAGATTACTCGTTAACTACTCATCCAAAAAAAAATCCAGGACGATATACCCACAAGCCCTTTTTCCCCAAGCCTCACCCGCTTTGGTGAAGGTCAAAGTGCACGATTCGGCAAAAAACAAAACGGTGAACCCCAACAAGGTGGTGTCACATTGTATCTAGAGTAAAATAACATCATTGCAGTAAAACACAGATGATTCAGAATGTGAACTGTAATGACCAAAACCATCAATTCTGATGTCCGGACATCAGTTTGCAACTTTAAGCTCAGTTACTTATATTTTCCAGGCGTTGTTTCCTCCGTGGCTTAATCGGCCTAGTCAAAGTATGCACTTTAATCTCATAAACAGAATATTCCTCAAAACTCTCCAAATTGAAACAAATCTGCAAAGGAGAGATTTTCCCACGGTAATGTCAAAGACCCCCGGTCGTCCTGAACACCGGATGCTAGGCGTTGCTAGCGTCCAGGTTCAAAGTAGAAAATGAAGTGATTTTTTTTTTTTTCTTCTTCTTTTTGTTCCAATAACTGGAGCCGCTCTGGTTGAGACTCTTTAGTCCCGTACTCCAACAAATTACGGCATTTTAGCTTTGCGAAAATTTTTCCGCTGGAACGCTGTCAAATCAAGTCTCTGGGTGGCCTTCCTTCCACTCTTCATCGGCGCTTAATATGCACAATGAAGTATCATAGGGTTCTTTTATGGCCTTTGCATTTAATACAAGGTTGAGTGATAATTATTCAGAAAGAGCAAACTGCGGTGAAACCCCCTCTGGGACTGGAGACATTAGGGCCGGGGCTCACACACTGGGATACTGGACAGAGACTAATGGCCCAACTCCTGCTGGTAATGGCTTCTCTTTCGGGGTGCGAGTTTGTGTGCTTGGTGGCATACGCGCAAGCTCCCGCCAAGTCTATTTGACGCAACTAGTCCATTAGATTTCCAATGGGCTCCTGCACCATAATCCTGAATAACACTGAGGGTTTTTTTTTTTTTCTTCTTCTTCTTCCTCCTACTGATTCGTCATTGGAGCTAACCCACGGTACAGATTGCTCCTGTCGCCACCGAAGCAGACAAATTCCCCTTCATAACCCTCCGCATATGGAATGAGATCGTCTCGTTAGCCGGTGGCTGCAAACTAAAACAGAAAGACGATAAGGATCCCGATCCCACCGGACTCAAAAGTCTCTCAGAAGCCGAGCAGGGGGAAGTTGTAGAACAAATGAAGTGAGATCTCACGTGTGGCTCCGTGGCGACGCCTCTTGCACGCGCGCATGTGTCAAGTGTACAGACGCCGAGCAGAAATGGAGCCACGCTTATCCGCTGGAGCCGATCGATAAGCACTTGACAGCTACTGTAATACAATATAGAAAGCTCCTCCAGCCTGTTAGTGTTGTTTTTTCTTGGCTTAATTTAAACAGCAGGTTGGCGGCTTTGGCGCGGTTGATGCGTTTTGAGGTGTCTCGTCTGGAAAGTCTTCTTAGCAGGACTCAAAAACAAAATCCTTAATTCCACCTGTAGGGATCTACTATTTCTTAATCGTAAGAGTCGTAATGGGAAATGTATTTATTGCTCTGGGAATCGGCTGAACGTCTCACGCGCCGGTTGAAGGCGGTGTCCGAAACGCATCGAGGCCCGAAAACAGAAAAGAACCTTTAATTTTTTTTTTTTCCCCCACTTCTTCCTCCCTTCTGTCTTCGGAGGCAGATGAGGATGCGGTGCTAATGTTCCTCTTCCATCATCACTCCTCTCCAGCTGCAGAACGCTGATTGGAGCTGGAAACAACTCATGATTGCTCTCTCTTCTAAGGAGTGAGGGGGGGAAAAAAAAAAAAAAAGAGAAGCAGAGAAGGAAAAAAACAGAAAGACAGAGGGAAAATCCGTATTTAATTCATTCTGCCTATCTCTCCCGACCCATCTTCTAGTGTTTTGCGAGAAGGAAATTGGAAACGCCCAGCGAATATGTCGGGGAAGACATCCCGGCCTGAATCAAGGCGGCCATTACTCTGACGGGCGCGAAGCACGGTGGGGCTGAAAAATCTCCGGCCTGCTCTCTCCCGCTCAATGATTGTCTCATCAGGGGGAGTAATTTGGGTTTCTGGTTATCGCGTCATTTCTGATGCCGGCGAAGGGGGAGAAGCGGGCCGCGACGTAATTACTTCCCTCTGCAGACAGATGAGGAATCGGGGGAGTAATTAATAACTGGCTGGTATCGAAGTGGAGTAGAGGCCACCTTCCTCCTCGGAGAGGGGCTTCGCTTGACGTGAGGGAGGAGTGGGAGCGCACTCCAGCAGCAAGCCTGATGGATCAGCAACAGGCTTTTTAAAGGAGGGAGAGAGGAGTGATGGGAGAGAAGAAGAAGATGGGGATGAAGTGGATGGATGGTGAGCAGACAGATTGGCCTCGGCTCAGGAGGCTTGAAGAAAAGAAATGAGGGAAGGTATTGGCGAGCAGGTGAGGAGGAGACGCATTTCTCAAAAGTAGAAAGACGCCACTAAACGGGCCTTTCTCGCTCAATAAGCAGCTCTCCGGGTGAACTGAGAAGTCCTTTTGTTTTTGAGCGTTTTCATTTCCTCGCGCTCATCTCGACGATCTCTGGCTGTTCGGCTCCCCGTCTCCGCCGTGCATAGATTAACCGGAGAAGCTCTCTGGCAACCAGACGCACGCGGCTGCCAGGGATCGCTATCTTATCGCCTCCGCCTCTGCCTTGACAACACATTAGAAAGCACTTTGCCGCTAAACATCTCTGTCTTTCCCCCTTATCCACGCCGACCTTCCCGCGCAAAAGCAGGCAGTAATTTCTAATAAAGAGCACTCGACTCCATGCCGCAGGTCCGTTTTTTTTTTCTTATTCCACGCCACTTCTTCGCTCCAGTGTCCCCGTTTGTGTTTCGCGAGATCTGGCGCAGGACGCCAAGGGTTTGGGACGGGACGACGATTGTCGAAACGCAATCTGGAAGCTTAGGTGAAGTCAACAAGACGAGAGGTGGTGTGTTTACCTGTCTGTCTGAGACGTGACTCACAGACAAATAGACAAACCACGCAGGGAGACACACACACACACAGCGAGGGATAATTATCTACCAGGCAAGAGCACAAGCAAAAACCGATTGCTATCCTGCAACCGGGTGTGATAAAGACAGAATAGTGGACATGCATACCCATTTAGAACATCTCGGAACACACACACACACGCAGATGGTTATCGTCCACAACAGCCATTCAAACAGAAGCTGATAAAAATCTACAGTGTGCAAACACCCATGTAAAAATGACTCTTCCCGGTGAGAACCAGTGATGGATGCGGCGTTTGGGCTCCGCAGCGGCGCTCCCGACGTTCCGAGAAGATTCGTCAGGGCTTATTGGGAGCCGTTGCCGATAAAAGCTGCAGAAGGAGGAACCGAACAGCAGAGACAGAAAAGGTAAATGAGTCTGAGTGCAGAAATAAAGCTCACTTTGTTACGGGTCTGCACCAATCAATCAAGCCCATCCGTCTCCGAGAGGGTTTATTAACAATTCAGGAAGCAGGCTGCCCCGTTCTGACCATTAGCTGACTGCTGATTCCAGTCTGTCTGCGTCTATTTGTCCTGGCGCTTTAATTGTGCTGCACACATTACTATGGCAGGCGAGCGTTCTGCCTTCTGTTAGACAAAGTCCGATCTTTTACTTTGAATATGTGACTTCCTTTAAAGTAAAGATTTTGACGGTTTCGTCATCTTGTGGCGACCGATCGATGACTTGATTTTCTACAAACCGAGTACGTCAAGTGACATTTATGTAGAGCTTGAAGATTTTGGTGCTGGGGATTTTGGGGATTTTGCCCCTCAGGGCAAAAAGTTTTGAAATCGGTGAACTAAATCCTCTTCCATCCAGAAGAAACATTCCAGCAAATGTTGCAATTTTGGTCGAAAATTAAACCGAGCCCTCTGCTTCTAAAAATCCATCCTACATTTACCAAATCCTCATCATGGGACTCTAGGGTGTTGCCAGAGGTCCTTGGTTGTGCCAGCTAGTTTCAAGAAACCTCTAATGGGTGGTGTACAAGACACAACTAAGTTTGAGTACACTGCAACTAATGTGGTGACTTGCTGTTCCATAGCAATGTGACCTCAGCGAAGGGATCAGAAGGGACGCTTGTTGACCCTTAATTCTCCTGCAGCGCTACATTCCAAGACGAACCTTGACTGGTTTCTCTGAAGCGACAAGCACCGTCTCCTCATATCTCCCCAACAATGAGGATCAAACCATCAGACTGAGGATTGGATCTCCTTTCAGGTGCTTAAGTTGTCTGATGAAAGTGCCATTTCAGACCAAGCGTCAGCTTTCTTCCCAGCCTGCTGGTTGTGCATCCATGCAGCCAGTGTTTGTGTGCTGCCAAATCTCCTGTGGGCACCGATGATGATGCCAGCTGGGGTTGCTACGCGATCGGCAGCGATGCAGCTGCAGACTGCGAAAGCAAGCAGGGGCCGTGCCGAGAACACGCGCGCCCGACACGGCCGGCATCTGGAGGAAGAAGGTCTGTCTGTGTTTGTTTCCCTGCCTCCCCTCCTTGTTTCCTCTGCCTGTTGACAACACCTGTGGAAGGCAGCTGGCTGCTCGGCAGGGGGCTTTTCGACGTCGCCTGTTGGAGGCAAAGGGAAGGCTGCGTGATCCCGCCGAGGCCTTTGGGGGATGTTTCGCTCCATGACAACAGTCAGAGGCTCCTGATGCAACTACCCACATGGGATACGGAGGCGGGGGAGCTGGGGAAAGGTGTTTGCGCTCATGTTTGTCTAGTTTGCTGTCGCTGTTCCAAAAGAAGAGGACGTGTGTAGAAATACGGGAGAATCTAGACTGGAAAATAAAAAATTCTTGGCGCATTTCAAAAAATGCTTTCATTGCTTTGTCTTCCATGACCTTAGGATTAGGAACCTTTCCTAACATTAGGGTTAGGAACCTTTCCTAACCTTAGGGTTAGGAGAGGTTTCCTCTTCACACATCTGCTTTGCAAGGTAAACTCGTCACATTTTAGCCGTAGAGACACTTTCAGTTCACAAATAGCAAGAGACTGCAGACCAGAAGAACTCCAATCTAATGCTGCAAAATCCAAAACACAACGAATGACAACTGAACTAACACAAGGAATGAACTCAAATGGCATGATGTAAGAAAACAAAGAAACGATCAAAAAGAGAACATAAACAAAGTCTAAGCACCAAAGGATGATATCATGTTCACTCTCACTTCAATCATCAGCAGCAGAATAAATTATATATCTGATGTTTGAAAAGTGCAATTTAATTGAATGAACATAGAGGAATTCAAATTTTTTCAATAAAAATATTATTTCGTCAATATATGTATAAAAAAACACTGATTTTATATATGGGTATGGGAGTAAAGGGGTAAACCTGTCATTATAAATGCAGGTTTTGTGCCACCGTGCAACATTTTGGAAGCATAGTTTGACATCCACTTGACTATTATTCACAAGTGTCAGCGTGTCCTATAAAATCTTAACGCATCGCACCGAGTTGTGTGTTCCAACTTGACAAAAGTGGCACGGAAAACTTTTGGAAGGCCCCTTTAAATCATGTAGGAACAACATCGGCATCATAAATACAAAAAAAAACCCCGTCCTGTCTTCCCACATCACTCACTTTTTTTAGTGTGTCAGCGCAAAACTTGGATGTCTAAATCAAACGCTGGGGCTTGTTTTGATGTTTTATATCCAGCTGGCGGAAAAAGGCCGGTATAATGTAGGCGCCAGAGGAGACCAGTGATGGTATTAGGACTGGTGCGCTGGGTCAGGCTGAAGCCCCACAGTCTCACACCTATAACTTGCGCAGATATGCGAGTCGTAGCAAATATCTTCACAAGCGGGGTAATTAACATGTTATCCTTAGAAAACTCCGGGAACAATCGCCGCTACTCTTATCACACCATCTCGCTGAGAGATTGCTCAATCCCCTCTCTCATTCCTGACACAACAAATCCCCGCCGGTCGGAAATCCAATCCCGTCTCCGTGTGAGCGGGGAGGGACCGTGACGGATGGCTTGTAAGCGCCCCACCATGTTTCATCGAGCCTTCTTCTCTCTTTGTCAGGCCTGAAGACGGAAGACTTCCATGCGGCTCCTCACCTTAGGGACGCTGCGATCTTCAATAATTCAGTGGCTGTTGCTCCAGTCCTGTGGAGAGTGCTCATCAGTGACCGATGAACATCCCTCTTGGGGTCCGGCCAGGAAAGCGTGTTTTTCACCCTCCTGCAGACGAAAAAATGGATCGTAAATTTAATTTCTAATTAATATTTTCGCCAGTAAGTTGAGATTTTCTTGACCTTAAAACTACATATTATGTGCACTCTAACATCTCTGTCATCTTGTTCTTTTGGCTATGGTTCACTTCACATAAAGTCGTTCTTCTATAGCTGATGGGTTATATGTACATACGGGTTATGTGGGTTGTATTTTACTCAATGAAACATTGGGTTATATTTCATTTTAAGGTTAATTATTTGAGGTAATTTCTGTCTTTGCTATAGCAAATAAAACGTCCCATTCTCCCACTGGCCTTCTGGGAATAAAGGCCTCGACCTCGAAAGGTTCAGGGAAACATTCATAGGTGAAATGTCGGCTTCCCTGCATCATGGTAAATAAAAGGAGAGCATGCCTACTGCGGTTTTATTTGATGTGCATCGCTTCTCACTTGAAACTCAAAAGCAAAGAGGGTAAAAAAGTTGGATTAGGATCATAAATGCGGTTGGAATGACGCGCCGCCGAGTCTGAGCAGCCGAGCCGTCAGAAGGCAGCTCCGATTTTTCCACAACCGGCTGAATAAAAAGGGTTGCAACCCATGTAAAGCATTTTGAAGCGAACAATGTATCCAACAACTGCACATTCATGATAACCGCTGCTTTGTTCTGGCTCGGCTGCCGATCTCCCTCTGTAGATAGGAGACGCAGAAAGCATACAAAACATCATCCACACATGTGCCGGGGCCTCTGTTCTCCTCGGTTCGGCAGTGTTTTCTCAGCAGAGAGCCGGAGAAACAGCATGGTCTAAATAGCTCATTAACTTTTGATGACTGGCTCCTTCGGCTGTAGATCTTGAAAGCAAACGGGAGCCAGGCTCCTTATGGCTATTGATTCAGCAGCACCCCTCCTCCTGAATATCCCGAGAAGGCCTGCTAGGGACACCAAATAATTCATGCCAACATCCCAGTGTTTGTTAATGACTGAGTGGTATAATGAGTGTCCCGCACCATTTTAAAGCCACATTTGTAACAACATCTTTAGCGGCTGTGAAACAACATTGATACTGGGAGTAAAAACACCCAAAAGGGAATTGAGTAAGCAATAACGTGAACATTACAATTGTTTTTTGCTGCAACTCCCGACAACTGGAAAATTGCGACGTACGTTCAGAAATCTGCACAGAGTTTGATCAGCCTGTAAACTTGAATTGTTTTTCTGGATACAGACTCAGCAGAAAAACCAGGAGTATATTATTGATAGCTGTAAAACTAACATTTTGTTGTGCTGTTGAAGAATCAGACGTGGGTTGAGATGCAAAGCTGTACTATCAGCTTTGGACTCTGAGTCTAAGTCTAATAAATTAAAAAGTCAAGGTCTTTGTGAAACAGAAAGATGTACTTCAACCCGAACCCTAACCTTGAACCTAACCAGTACCACTACATGTCTAATGTGAACCTGAAATCAGTGGTTTTTCTCATGGAAGAACTGGGGGCCCATTAAAAGAAATAGGTCCTCCCAACATAGTATCTGTTGGTAAAATGGGCCCTACAAAATAATAAATGCCAGACACTCATATCCCCAGGTAGAATTTAAAGAGACCAAGAAACCTTCCATACCGCTGCTTGTTTTTGGACTGTGGGAGAAATATGGATTTCCCAGAGAGCCTTGCAGGATCAAGGAAAACGTTTCAGTTCTTCTGAAATGAAACCAGGCTAACAACTCTAAACTGACATTGTGTTATTTAAGATAATAGTTAAGGGTTTGCAGTGGGGTAAATGGACCATTCAGCCCTCTGACCACCACCAGCAGGCAAAGCGGGTGAAGTGTTTTGCCCAAGGACACAACGGCAAGGTGACTGAGACAGATGGCGTGAGTGTTTGGTTACAGGATGAACCCCAAGCTCAACTAAAATACAATTATTTCAATTCAAAGGACAATTGGTAAGAGCTGGATTTGATTTCCAGATCACAGAGTAAAGTGGACTGAATGGAAATGAACAAATCACCGCATGAAATATGACAAATTAGGGGTGTGAAAATCTCTATTTGTGCCTGCGGTAAATGTTGGACCACCCACTCCTCGATGTTTATTTAATCAGAGTGCTACATGTTAATGCAGCCTTCAATACAAGTCAGATATGGCCCAGAAACAATCATGCGATACATTGCCCTCGTCCGCCGGGCTTCACAAGCTTCTGTTACACACCAATCTATAAGTACTTAGCTGCTAAGGAAATTAGCCGCTCCAGCGGCTGGAGAATGGAGAAATCATTGTGAGGCCTGATATGCTTCTGTGCGCCTCTGTAATTGTATTTCTAACAAATGTGCTCTCAAAGTAGAGAAGCTCCAGACCTCTTCCCTCCTTCAGCAGCTCCTCCGCCCGTTAAAGCAAGCTAGCCGGGCAGCGGGAACGACGCCGGCGCGCCGCAGCCAACCTCATTACAGCGTGATTATGCGAAATCAGCAGAGGGGAGCGAGAGAATCAAAGCTCGCTGCTGGAGATGAGTGAGTTGTACAGTAAGTGTCCCAGCCCCTGAAAGATTGGTCGGGGTGGGGACGATTAAAGGAACCTGCTCCCATGGATCAAATTCTCCCGGTTTGGTCCCCTTTTTGGGTGTCAGAGTGATGAGGCTGATGTTGAGATGCAGCTTTTTGGGGTGAGCTCAGAAAATGAAGTAGATTCTCACGATGATGGGCATAAAGAATTCCGGGACCCTTGCAGACACGAGTGGGTTGAGACCAAGTCATTTATATTCAAGGACAGCTGCAGCAGAGGAGTGGGAGTAAAATCAATGCCGAGGCTTTACCTCGACTCATCCTTACTGGGTTTTTTTTTTTTGTTCCTGCTGAAAAGAAGGCTCTGCAGACTTGGATGGGGAGGGAAATTATTTAACGAAAACGGCGGATTCACACCTAAACAAGAGCGCGGAGAAGCGCATTAGAGGCGCGGCAGATAACACGGCCCGCACCGAGGACGGCCGGAAGGACGGAGAGGCGGAAATGAAAGCGAGTGAGAAGCTGGTCGCGCTTGGCTTGGTTTGCATGTCGCCGCCCTATCTCTGCACAGCACTGACCTCTCCACGCCTTATCAGCGCTTCGCCCCGTCCCCTGGCACCACACGGGATGTGATTCCGGGCGACACGAAGCCAGACGCAGGTTGAGACGTGAAGCGGCACTATCAGCTCCGGACACGGAGCCCGCTGGCCTGCAGTCGTCCACCGGCTTAAGGTGTGATTTAGAAGTGTAGGGAGCCATTTACCTCCAGGGTGTGTGGACATATGTTCAGATGGAACACACACCAAACCACACTTCAGTATACTGTTATAAGGTTGGCTTTAATTGAAGCTATATTGCAGTTAAAGGGCTCATTCATATGGATTTCTTTAGCCTACAGCGACTGGCTGGAATCATGAAAACACACACACACACACACAAGGGGAACAATACTTATTGAAGCTGACGGGAGCCTTATCCCCTAAATCCGAATTTACATATATCGCTTCCGTTTGGTGTTTTATGAAAAGCATTAGCCCCCTCACCTTTCATGCAAATAAGATCCAGTGCTGAGCTCAGTGACTGGCTGCGGCCAACAGGACTGACGGGCTGAGATCTGCAGGAAATAAGAAAGTGGGATATTTAAGTGGCTGACTAGCTCCTGATTGTGTTTCTGATTTAATCTGACTTTTTGTTTATAAAGCATAACGGCCATGTTTGGACAACTAAGGCCTCGATTCTCATTTGCCAACATTCTACTCTGGGTTTCAAAGTTTTTGGTTGGTTGGCTGACCGATTGGTTGATTGATTGGTTGGCTGATTGGTTGGTTTGTTGGCTGATTGGTTGGTTTGCTGGCCACTTGGGTGGTTGGTTGGTCAGTTGGTTCTAGCCATCAGTTTGTGACGTTTGGCTCAAGTACAGATGAGTTTTGCGATAGAGCAATGATCCAAAGCACGCCTGTGAATGGCTCAAAAGCTATGGGAATGGCCAAGTCAAAGTCCAGACATAAATCAAAGTATGATCCTGGAGGATGAACTTAAGTTGACCTTTCCTGTATAAATGACTCCAGTGTAGATGAATGAAACCATTTTAAAAGGAAGAGCACCAGCTGTTACCCCCATTGATGACATAACCACCTGTTGGTTTAAGGGGAGAAGTTCTTTTTGTTTGGTTTGGATTTCATCTCCAAACACATAAAATCATCAAATGGAACTTTGAAATGATTCAAGCTACAGTTTGGCTAAACAGCCACTTGATCTCAACAGGAAGGTTATAGAAACAATCAGGCTTCTGATGCAGACAGCGAGATTCAGAGAAACAGCCAGAAATGGGTCAAAGCCCGACTGGTTGGCTTGGTGTGTAAATGACAAACCCCCGCAGAGGCTGACAGCAGCTCGCAGCGGTTCATCACCTCATGTCCGCCCACAGCGTGATGTCTCACACTTGTGATGTCACGAGACGTTGGAGAGGAAAAGCAGAAGGGAAGGATTTCTTTCACACGGCTGTTCCTGCTGATCTTGAGCACATCTGAAGAGAAACTGCAGGAATAAAAGAGCCACTGTTGGGGACAGAAACCCAAAGAAACTTTGCTGAAATAGTACATCTTTGGGATTTCGAATCAGGAGCACCATGCTATTTTCCTTGGTGCTGACTGGCAGAACCCAGAGAAGCTGATATAATGAAGACCGTACATCTTACCCTCTGCTACGACAGTTTACACTGTAGGTATACGTGGATATTTAGGCACATTTAGTGCTTAAACTATTAAAACAGACAGTTTTAAGAGTTTTTCGATGGGGTCCCTAACCCCCCCCTCCCCCCGGAACCAATGATCCACCCCAAAAAAACAATCAAAACTTCGGCAAACTAGAACGCTCTAACAGGTCTTCACCCAACAAACACAAGCAGTCCCACCTGCTCTACTGACCTGCTTTCCTCACTCAGCAGATGATGCCCCCAGCCTCATTCTCTCTTTTCTTCTTCTCCAAAGACACACACACCCACGCACGCACGTGCACGGACATGATGGGGTGAAGTGCAGAAAGGTCTTGTGGGTGCTCATCATGCACACTTGACAGAAGCAGCGCTCTTGGCAAAGGAGGAGCTACATGATACATGAAGATGGCCACTTGGAGCCCACCACACACACACACACATACACACACACACACACACGAACACCCGCGCACTCTGCTCATCAGCCCCCTGCCCTACAACCAGCTCTCGAGACTCTCATGGTGACATATATAGAACGCATGCAGACTGAAGCCTGTTAAATATTCATGTGTCGTCTGCATGCCTGTAAATGCATGGCAGACTTGTGTGTGTGTGTGTGTATATGTGATTGTACCTTTGAAGACAAGCAGCAGTTTGGCATGTGTTGGCTGCATGTTGGTACATGATTGTGAACCTACTGTTCAGCAAAGAGGATCTATTGTAGCTGTCACACCACCCCAACACTTCTTAACTCCACAGCAGGTGTTATGTGACAATATAGTGATGAAGTGCTGGGTCAACTGGGGCTGGCTTTCGTTGGTTTGGAATACAAACATTGGGATGACATGTATTAAGAGGCAGGTTGCAAAAGAAGCTAACACATCACGACCCTTAAACTCCTCGTCGGTAAGAAGAAAATATCAGTTTGTCAATCGTCAATACACGGTTATCCTTGTAGGATCTGGTCCATCTCCAGCAGTCATTGGGCAAGAGGTGGAGTAACCCTGGACAGGTCACCAGTCCTTCAACAACCATGCACAAACAATCGTACTTAATAGCAACCGGTTACCTGATCATTCTCCTGGACATTGGGAAGGTTTAAGAGCCCACACATGCATAGGGAGAACATGGAAACGCCATCGATCTGCAGCTTTGCATTAAGCTAACTACTTTTTACAGTCTGTTAGGACATCTGGCATAGCATCATCCAGTCCTGTTCTTGCAGCGAGCCGCCACTTCCCCACAAATAACCCTGCGACGCCTTATCAGTGCTCTGCTGCGACTGTGACCGAATACGGCAGAACACATCTGCTTTCGATAAGGACGGCTTGTGCTGTTCGCAGAATCACCTTTGGGTTGGAACAAGTCACGTATAAGGCAGCGTTTTCATGAAAGCCCTCGCCTCTGGGTCCATCTCAATGCTGTAATGTACGGCTGAGAGTCTCAGCCTATTTGCCGTTATAACACTTGAATCTAATCAGAGGATAGGCCACTTTTGGAGTGTTTGGAGAAACCACTCGTGCCCACAGGCAATCAACACCTCATCAGAGGCCCCCCTCTCATGTCGAGAGAACGGGGCATGAGGCCCAGAAGTGAAGAGCACCAATTTTTTTTACCTTTTCCAGCACCCTTTGTCGAGTGGATCCTCTTCGCATCTTTTGTGCATTTTTTAGCTTTCTTTCAAAATCCCGGCGATTAAAGATCTGCTCGAATCTGCAAACGCAGTCGGCGGCGTCGGATCGTCTCTCCAGATTTCATCGCTCACTAATGTCATGCATCTGGTCTGCGCAGAGATTTTGTAGTTCGTCCGTGAACGCAACGAAACGCACTCTCAAGCACTGAAAATGGGATAATAACATGGGATTTGACGGCAGCTGCATCTAAATGGAGGTTAAAAGGTATATGACGGACGTGCAAATTGTTTTCGTGTGAACATCCTGTAATCAAAGCTCCATTATATTTACCATGACAGGGGAAAAAAATGAATGGAAACCAATTTTTTATTTTTTTTTCCCCTGCAGATGTGGCTCGTAGTTACCACTTACTGGGGATCTCTGCCGGGATGAACCCTGTACAACGGGGTGGGGGGCAGAGACCGAGACTCAGTCATCTGTTGTCGCCCAGCAGATGTGCATTATCTCCACTCTGGGACATTGATCTTCTGGGATGCGGCAGGGGGAATGTTTGATGTTCGCAGTTTTGCCAGCGACTCCCGTCAGGAGAGACGGCGACGCGCAGAGAGGAGACGTGGGTGAAAGAGGCAAGAGCTTGAAGAAAGGAGACGAAACGCACGGAGACAGAAACACACTAATGATGTTGTCAGAGCCTTTGAACACACTCCCGGTTGAGTCTGCGAGTGCACAGGTGTGGACTGACACGTCATCGGAGCAGACAGGCGCTCCATCAATGCCACGTGACAAATTCTGAAGGAAAGGCAGCTTCCTGCAGTTGAGTGAAATCCAACAAGCCCTTTTGTGTCTGTCAGTCCTGGGAGTCTTTCATATTGACGGCACACAGAGCCAACAGCGTCAAGACATCAGATTCCTTTTGATCTTCCCGACTGTGAAGAAGGGACAAACAAAACAGCCACGTTCTGCATCATGTCATCCAAAAGGAGAACATGGAAGCCAGTGGAGACTTTCGAGGTTTGAGGATCTGGATCTAAAGATGATGTCAGAGGTCATTATCCTGTCATTTTCCATGCTATACGGGCAAAGGGAGAAGAAATGTCCCACAGCAGTTAGGCTCCTTTCGTTCCAAACGCATCATTTCCATACCTGATCTTCGGATCAGTAAACATTCTGCTTTAAATGATCTCCACCATAGGGAATTGCTTCGCCACCGCCACAATCTGCCAGTCCTCCCACTGCCGCTGCTGCTTATTGCAGGTTGTATCACAGCCGAAGGTCTCTGACCTCCTCTCCAACTAATTCCATCCTTCTGCAGCTCGCCGCTCTCTGTGGGAGGGTGTTTGGATTCGCGGCGCTTTTATTTGCGGGTAGGTGTTGAGTTCATGCATTTACATTTCAAAGACAACTCTTTCCGATTTAATGTTCCTCATAAATTAAACTCTTTAACAGATATTAGATGACACAAGGCGTGACTAACTGGAAACTGAATATTCAGTGACCCAGCGGTTGGACAAGAGCCTTCAGTCATCGCTGACAATTAGCAGCACAAATCTGTACCTTTATTAACAGCTGAAGGCAAATGTAGAGGCAATAAAAGGCTGGCGTTAATTACACAGTCGGAAGGTTCTTTGGATCAGTGCCTCTCGATGAAAAGGACAAGGTAGCTACTCAGTGTTTCAGTGTTTCCTCGACTCCTTGGATGACAAATTTTAGCAGAAATGCCACGAGACTCCTGGTTGGGTCAAGGCCTGCTGGAGTGGTGAACTTTACCAAAGTTTTGCTTGTTTTTATAGAGGACCAACCGTATTCATGAGCAACTGCAAGCATCTTAGAATAGGTCATCCAACTCAGTATCACAACATGACCATGGACAAGATTAAGGCTACTGATCGACAGACGAGATTTTTTCCATATTACTGATAACATATTTAAAGCAATTCCACTCAAATCTGCCGTTTCATGCCTCGTTTTGAGTTGCTAGTTGCCTGCAGGTTGCTGCATTCAAACGCGCCACGGATCAAACGGGAAAAACAACGAGTCAGGTGGATACATCTCAACGTACAAGTCAGACTCCGATTACTGGCATTGTTCTTTTGCCAAACACCCTAAACATGTTTGCGTTACCCCCACAAAATGCTAACACGGCAATGCAAATCTGCCGTGTTGCATCTCTGTGGATCAGTCGTCTGACACTCCTTAGTTCCACATCACCTCTTCACCTCCGTGCATCCAACTTGGAGAGACATATCCTCTGTTCCTTAATGATGTCTGTGTGGGAGGGGCTTTTTTTCCCCCCTTTACAGCATCAAAGATAAGACACTCAAAGGCAAGTATAAGAAATGACTTAATCATTGCAGCAGCGCACAATCGCTCCGTCTCTCACCAACACCCACTCTCCTACCGCTCTCCTTCTCGCGTAACTTCGCTCGAGGCGGCCGTTTGGCACCTTCGCTCTTCCTCCAGAACATCCTCGCGCTAATCACCGAAACCCAACACACACACTCGCACGTGGGGGGGGAGCGCCGAGGTCATGAATAAGGCACCAGGCTCGCAGCCAGAGTGTCAGCCATGTTCTCTTTTCTCTCTATCGGCCTTCTTCCTCCCAGAGAAGAAGGGAGTAAAAAAAAGGACTCTCTCTTTCTCTGAGGCCTGAGTGAGTTTTTTTTTTTTTTTTTGGGAAAGCGCGCCCTTTTTTCTGATGTTTGACAACCGCGAGAGAAGAGAGAGGTTCCAGCGGAGCCGCACCTTTCACCCAGCGGACGAGCAAGCCTGTTTGTGGATTGCAGACCAAGGCCGCCTAATGAAATCACGCAGCGGGGCGGTAAAAGATTAGATTTCTGCTTCTGAAGAAAATCACCAACAGGTATAGTTGGGAAACAATGAAACCATGAAAACAATGCAGCAGAAATGAATTGCTTGCACCCCAAGACAAACCGAAGGTTCGGGCGAAAACAGAATGAAATCGTAGCAGAACTTAAGCCACATTTAATTAAAACTATGCAAAAAAAAAAAAAAAAAAATGGCGGCATGTGCACGACATGACATGTGTCATGTGCCATTAAACCGCACGGCCATGTTGAGCTGCAGGTGTGACTATCACAGGTCACTTGCAGGAAGCGGAGGGAAGAAAGTGAAGTCCCAGGTGTCCTTGTCCCTGCATGGAGGCTCTTGTCAGCGAGCAGCACCAGGCCTCTGATCTCCCTCCCTCGCTGGCACACCAACATAAAGCCCCCTCAGGCTCCTTTCTCGCCCACCTAAGGTTTCAAGGTTGTGCCTCCGTCGTCACAGTCTGCCAGTGTTCTCTTTTCTTCCTTCTCCTCGGCTGTGCAGCGAACAGAGCGCTCGCCTCCCCCTCACTAGCGCCGCTGCGTGCGCATCGTTCAGTCACCGTTAACGCCGTCTTCAGCTCCATTCAGCCGTGCTATGCCACTTCCAACGAGTTGAGGTGCTTATTGACTACATCTAGACATTCTCTTTGAATGTTTTTTTTTAAATAAGCTGCAAACTCATTTGACTGGAACCCTAACCCTAACGTTTGGGGTTAGGGTTAGGCATGCATCCAGAGATGCAGTGTTAGGGTTAGGTAACGCCCTACAGAGGTGTTTGAAACTCCAGCTGCAGTTTCACCCACAAACCATCATAAAAAGGAAACCTAATGTAAAAACATAATACATTACATCAGTAAAAATAGATCATGGATCTGTTAACGTGGGATATTAAAGCCAACAGTGCTCCAAACACAGAAACAAGTGCAAATTCAACTCGACTACTGCAACTCAATGCATGGATTTGCCATGGCTTCATGCTTTCGCTGCTGCAAGCTCACCGGCAGTAGTGACTCTCAGTAAGTTGCATTTCCATGTCAGGTAATCGTTTCTCTCTTTCTCGCCTTTCTACAGATGATCTGACAGTAAACTTTTAAGCGATGGCGATCCCTTTTTTACGCCCAAAATGCGATTTGTCATAAAACGTCACGATTTGATCTCAGTGAGTCAGCGAGCAGCTCCTCTCCTCGTAAAGCCATTTTTTACAACATCATTCAACACTCAGCAAGAAATTATTTGCTCTGAAAGGAGCCGGACACGTCAAAGAACGAGGCCGTAGATCACAAAATAACTCTCACGCGCCTCGCAGATCACAGACGCGGAAGATTTATCGCCGTGTAAAAGCGTCTCGGGACTGAATTGTCTTTTAAGGCCCTCTTCGAGCGTCTCATCTCTTAATAACGCCGTGGAAATGGACGGGGTCACTGTGCTGAGTGAATTCAAACAGATTTTAGGAGTTTTACAAGGTCAGCAGTGCAGGGAGACTCACACACACACACACACGCACACGCACACACACACCCACACACAAATTTGTGCCCATAAATCGAAGCACGTCGGCCTTGGTGCAGTAAAATCAGCAGTCTCTCCCCGTGTCTCTTTATCATTCCTTACAGAGTTGTCGCACACCTCAATACATTTGTCCTCCTGACTGTTCTTGCTTTTTGTATATATTAAGCCAGCTTAAACCTTGGAAAACCTGAGCTCAGTCACACTCACACACCCACAAAAAGAAACTACTTTTCAGTATTTTCTCAAACTTTTTCCTAAATTTAAATTTTTATGACATTGCGACTTTTTCCCAAGCGACAGCCATGCATTTTCGACAGCAACTGATTTGGAGGAGCGACTCGAAAGCCTGGAGGTTCCAACAACCTCCACCCTTAACACGAGTCGGACGGTGAGACGACAGCCGGGCCGAAGCCCACATTCCTGCAGGATCATTTCATTTAATCCAGCTCCTGCTGACCACTAGCCGCAGAAATTGGCCAGCGTCGGACGAGTCGGGACCTCATTATTTCTGGTCAGTGTCAGGGATGCACCAATGCAGGAGGCGGTGAGGTTGACATGGAAGCAGAGAGAGAGCATGCTAAGGGGATAGAGTGGGTGGCTGACAGTCAGAGAATAAGCCAGATTTTTTTTTTTATACCAACCCTTAACTATTCTAACTATGAATCCCAACTTTACTCAATATAAAGTGGGTTAGTCAACCAAGGTGCATCAAGTCTTTGGACTATTTCCTGATTTCTAAATAGCCCAAGGACTCCCGATTCCTAAAGCTATATACCAATGCAGTTTCAGCTAATAGCTATTAGCATACCATAGCTTTCGTTTGGCTTGCAAATATTGTCTCGTCGATAAGCTCTAACACTGAAAGCAGTCGAGTGTTTTAAATCAATAAGAATATTTATTTTGATCAAACTGAATATCTAATGGTTGTAATTGGTGTCATTACAAAGTTAAGTGGATCTTAATGAGAGGCTTCATTTGATGTCCCTTATAGCCGCAAATCAAAGTTACAGCAGGAACGGGTTTTATCGCACTCTTTTGGCCCCTCAAGCCCTCTTCCCGTCATCCCTTCGTTCCTACCTCACTCTGTCCCTCTCATCAACACTTAAACGCGTGCGCCTTTATTTTTACAAGGACATATACAGGCGGGATGACAAACTGCCGGCAATTTCCCCGGCAGATTGTGCTGCCGCATTCTTTGATAAGTGTTGGCGAAAGTGGTGACCCTCCAATATCCGGCAGTTATCAGTTTAAGATCCGTCATGAAAACTTCAGGGTTCTTTTTGGTTATTTTTTTTTTTATATCAGGTATTGAACTTGCTTCCCTTTCAACAATAAAGCTTCAACCTCTTCTTCAATATCTGCTTCGTTACCGAAAGTAAAAGAAAAGGTTACGATCGAAGGAAGGAATGGAAAGGTGGAATTTGAAGGAGGGGTTTATCTATGAGTGGTACATGATATTTTCTTCACTTTAAGACTCTTGAGCTGTCAACATGATGGATAATGTTTTAGGGCTGATTCTCCTGGGAGTGATCCGTTGTCCGTACCATTAAGTGTGGAGAGCAGAGAAAGAAAGAGAAAAAAGAAACTGACAGAGGGAGCAGAAGCAGTCCTCATTACAGCCCAGCCTGCTGGGGGTTTGACCAAACCGGGCCCCATTTCAAGCTGAAAGTTTAAAGAATTTCCCCCTTGTCTCTTTTCTACCAGAGCCTCTCTGTTCTTAAAAAACAAAGACAAAGACGCGCGCGCGTGCGTCTCGGGCGCACACTCCGTGCCCTATCTCCGGCCTGTGGGAACTCATTATCTTCCCAGACGAGCCGCGCCACAAGTCGGTCTCCTGCCACCGCGTCGCTTTGTGACGCCGGGTTCAGTCGCGTCGGTCGGGAGAGGCAGGGACCGGCGGACGCTCGGGGTTTTGGTTTTGGACCTCTGGGCCTTCCTGGATGCATCTGTAGAGGGTTTATGGAGCCGGGAGATTTATTAAGAAAGAAAATGTGATGCTAATCAAAACTCATAAAAAAAACAAAACAACAAAAAAAAGACTCTTAAATGAGACATTAAACTGACTAAACCACATCCATCCATCCAATATTGCTATAAGCAAGAAAAATTCAAAGAATAGAATAAAACTGAAAAGAAATGTCCAACAGATGATTGCAAAATTTAAATTTTCCAAGGTTTTGAAAACATCTTTGAGA
This sequence comes from Poeciliopsis turneri, assembly GCA_922788865.1. Lineage (NCBI taxonomy): Eukaryota > Metazoa > Chordata > Actinopteri > Cyprinodontiformes > Poeciliidae > Poeciliopsis > Poeciliopsis turneri. The sequence continues at coordinate 5,211 of CAKLNU010000887.1, read as the reverse complement.
CCCAGCTGTGAGGAGTGGGAGGTTTTCATAGCTCAAGCTGGAAGGTCAAAGCAGATCTTGTGGACGAAAGGTGAAATCAGATGTATGTGCGCGCCACGTTTTCCTCACGGTCCTGAAACCCAAGATTTCCCGTTGCTACGTCAACAACCCGTTTTCAAAGACGAACGGCGTTTTCCTGCTCTGTCCCTGTCAGTGGCACAAAGACGACAATAATCACGTTCAAGGCTTTTCTTTTCAACCCGATTCGGACTCGGACCAAAGCGGCCGTCTCAGCCGCGTCGACGCCGTGACCCTGGATGGAGGTTAGCAGGTTGTCCACTCGCCGTCGCTCCCTTGATCTACGCCGAAGCTCTCAAAAATAGGTCAGTGGCGTAAACTAAATCCAATAGAATATTGCTTTTCATTGATTTTTTTTTTTTTTTTTTTACCCTCCCTGGGATAACGCACATATTTCAGAGGATGGATAGGTCTGCAGCTTTGTGTACGTGTGTGCATAAACAACTGATGGATATAAGCACCGATGATTAGTCGTTACAGCAGGTGTTGACAAATGCCTTCATCACAGCGGTATATGGAAACATAACTCCTCTCTGACATATAGGAGACATAATACTGTATAAGACAATAACTTAGAGCGAGTGCGGCGTTATTACTGCACTGTGCCGTGCCGGGAGAGACACAGAGGAGAGTTATTTGTTAAATGCCACCACGACTGTACTGAGGTCTTAATTGGATTTCCTCTCACGGTCAAAACGCCCCCTCCAGATTTTATGGGAGTGACCTCGAACTCTGTCACACGATCACACACACACACACACACACCTGCACCCTCAGTCGGCGGTGGAGGCACGCAGATTTGGAGTAAATATTAGCTGGCACACTCAAAAGAGCCACGTGGAGCATTGCACCTTCATGGTCACAAGAAGTTCGGCCAGGAGACAAACGGATGCTTTGATTTGGTTCAAGAAGAATCTTACCTTGCAAATGAGGAACGGTTTTATTTAGTTTGACTTATGGGTGTAAATATATTTTACGTTTGTGCTTCCTTTCTAAGTTGTGACGGCATTTTTTGAGGCACCAAAAGACGTATTGTCCGCACAATACGATGAATGTCTGTCGAAACCCAAGAATGACGATGAGCCTTGATTGGAATCAAGAGGAGTGACAGGATGTAAAATAAGCATAAAGCTGCACCGTCCATATGAATACATAAGAGCTGAATTTGAATTGTGTTGGAAGACAATGGTTGTGTTCACACATCCTGGAATTGTCCTGGAATATATGTAATTGAAGTATTTTCCATTGTCATTTGTGCACAAAAACCTGCGATAAATTCATTCTGAACAGTTGCATTCACTTCTAAATAACCAAATATTAAAAGCTGGAAAAGTCAATTGTGTCAAATGAAAAAGCCTAACCACTCTGAATATTTCCATGGCGCATTTGTTATTCTGTGTAAATTCTTCACGCGGTTCTGCAGACTGAAATGTGTGTAGGAGCCCTGAAAGTAAAATCCTTCGTCCGCCGACTTTGTTTCAGCTAAATTAGCTTCTCAGAAACAAACCTGTCCGCCTGTTTGCAGATGGCAGAGCTGAAACTAATCATCCTCGCCTACACGCTCTGCCTTCATGCATACTATTCTTCGGCGCTTGCTCCCATGCAGGTCTTCACTCCCACTCCGTCTCGTTTCAGCCCGGATCCCCTCCATACCGGCACGGTTTCTGGGAATGCACCACTTCCTGAAACCACAGGTGTGATAAATTGGTTCGTCTTCCTAATTACGCTTAATTAATGCTAACGAGGCTATCAACATGAAATCGTGTGCGTTGGCAGTGTTTAATTACAGACTGCGTGAGCAAGCTAAGCACATCATAGAAGTCGATAGCATATTGATGACCGTTTCATACATTTGTCCAACATAGATCCGCTTTCAGATAGCTCATGTTACATACATGATAAAGGAAACTGCACCATGGCTATCAACGCATAAATTGGCTTTCATTTCCAGCACTCCGGCCCATTGAGGCAACACCGCCCTCTCATGAGAGCCGAGAAATCAGCTCTTCAGCGCTTCGGCCTAGACGTAGCTTTCAGATGGTTTAAATACATTTTAATGTGGCACGCTGCCACATTAAAATCCTCAGCAATGAGGAAGTGAACAGCGGCCACTTTCATACAAATTATTTATCTCGCTTTCTACCTCCAGATCCTATCTTCTATCTTCAGTAAGCAGCTCGTGAAAAGGCGGAGATGTCACTAATCAATGTCCATCGTCGAGCCACGCCATAGAGATGCCTGGAGATAGCCTGAGTGCCATGATGGATACTCTGAGCAGGCTGTCAGCCACCTCAACCGGTTGCCCTCGAACATGCGTGCTGCCCGAGCGGTGACCCGCCACGATCTTGACCGCCAATGTCACGCCTCGTCCTCATCTGCCACCTGTGGGAATCCTTCCTTGCCAACTTTTTTTCCTTCCTTTCTGGGTTTTTTTAACTCCAGGAGGCCATTCAGCCCATTTTCATCAGATTTCCCACAGGGAACAGCCATAACGTTTTGCCGTGTCTATCCCTCACCACCGCTTAACTTGTGCACCCATAAAGGAAAATAACGATCTGTTTTCATGACTTGTCAACTGTTGCCCTCGAGGGAGACATAATGTACACATGGATTGTCCTTGAATTCTTTTGTGTAGAGGTGTTACATTTGGAATGAATGGTGGTTATAACTTTGATGCACCAGATCAAGTTCCCCTGGGACAAACCCTCAACATTTTGGGTTAGACACATGAAAGTTTGTAATTGCAATAACATCCCCTTTAATCCATTTATATTAAGAAAAACTGAAAACATTCAGGGCATCCATTTGTTCATTTGACAAGTGAAATGCTGGGGGTAGGAAGAATCTCCAGTAGCAGTCGGTCTAGCAACAAATCCAAAGGGCCTCTGACTTAAGACTACTGCTCTATGCTCGCATCACCATCATGACATGATAAATACCTAAATATCCTGGCAGCACAGATGATATTCCACAGAATCATCAATATAAAACATAAAAGGCAATGAGAACTTTTTTTTGGCGCTCTCCAGGTTGACTCGGAGAGTGAGTTGTATCGCACATCAGCATGAGTGCTTGTTCGTCTTGCTGACATTGTCTGTTAAACACACCCACTTCATCCCCTTTTTGTCCTTTAAACGTGACTCCTCCTCCTCCCAAACTCCCTCTGACTCAAAGGAAGCTCCCTGTGACCTCTTATCTTCCTCTCATTCACGCCATGCCACGTGCCGCTCCCCTCGCCCCTTCCCGCTCCGTTGGGCGGCAACAATAGAGAGTGTACAGCCAAGATGGCAGCCACCCCATCCTCCTGTCTGGGCCCACTCTCCCCCCGCCCCGTGGGGCCAGTCGCGTATCGGCTCAGCCAATCTTAATGCACGTCTTCCGCGACAAATTGGCCAGTTTACTTTGGAGTCTGCTGTGGCCCATGAATATTTGATGTGGTCAGGGCTGTGGAGTGGAGGGATACAATGACGGGGGGGTCTTATCTTATTTAGCCAGACAGAGGGGGTCGAATCCTGGCCCGACCCAGAACACTCCGCTCCCTCTCCTGAGACCTAGAAGAGTCCAATCCCGGAGAAGATGGAAAAACATTTTCTTCCCATTTTGCGCCACACCTTTGAAGTACAAAAAGCGACGGTGGAGAGCGCCGTTGGAAGAAGTCGCTCCTCTTCCCTCTCTTCCTGTGACTGACATTTGGGGAAATCATACAATGGGCTTTTAACACGTTTAATGGACCTACGAGTAACACAACATATTCCAGCGTGCTCCCAGGATCCACTGAAAGAAAAATGCTAATTTCCTTCCTTGTAACACAAAGAAAACATGCTCGCAATTTCAATCGCGCCCCTTTCATCTGGTGCATCTTCTTTACAGAAGCAAGAGCCAGATTGTAAAATCAAGAGGCATTGTTCAAGAGGAAATGTGGCCAGAAGTTTTCCCAATTACCTCTTCCTCCCCTTCTCCTCTCCGTCCCCCTGGACTCGGGGAGGTGGGGGGGTTTGGCGGTATGATTTTAAAAAAGTCCTCTCATATTGCCTCGGCTGTGATGTCTAGTAATACTGTAGCCTCCAAATCAATGGAGCCTGTCCTAGATTTCGCTGCGGTCTCAACTCTCGCTCTATAAAGGGATCTGGAGGGCACTCTATATTTTTATTACCTGCAGAGAGAAATGGAGAGGCCAGAACCTGGATCTCATTTCTCTCTCTCTCTCTCTCTCTCTCTCTCTCTCCCTCTTTCTCTCTCTCTCTCTTTCTATCTCTGTCACACACACACACACACACCCATACACATTTATGTATTTACTGCACGCCGATGCACATCGGTGCAAACTTGCATATCCTGAAAAGTGAAACTGCAAGCACGCAAATACTTCAAGAATGCACATATGTGAGCATGTGAACTACGGCAAACACACCAGCTGTCCACTGGCTACCTGAGACCCCTCATGCCGTGGAAACAGGGACCCCAGCAGAGGCTGTCTCTCTTCATTAGAAGATGTGCACACACATACGCACACACAAACTAAGACGCACTCAGTCACACGATGCAAATGCCACAGTGGGTTGCGCTGACTGCTCTGCTGACTGTGCACATTGGGTGGCTGCAGCAGGAAAGGTTTCCAGAGAGAAGGGGGGATAAGAGGAAGGAAGGGGGTTGCAGGAGGGCAGGGATGAATTGTGCAGCACAGCAAGAAGCGTCCCAAAAGTTTGCGAAACGCAATAAACCATTCCTTAACTTTGCAGCAGCAGAAATGATTTGAACCCGATCCGAGACAAAACAGATCGCATCGGAAGACTTTGAACCACTTCTGAGGAGGATGGGGTCGTTCACGAGTCCACGTCAAGTCTCAAGACTTTTTAAGACAGAAATGTAATAGTCTCCAACGAGTTCGACTATTAAACCGTCAGACGTTCTTCAGTTAGATGAAGTCTTCCTGCCCACAGCCATCATCGGCAACTACAACTCTGAAGACACGTCTGAGATACATCGAATTTCCCTTTATAATTAATCAAATATTTTTGAATTAGCTTGAATTTAAAAAGGGTAATTTGCTTTACTTTATCTGCTTAGTCACAGTGCAGCAAGAAAAACAATGACCGACTTCTGCAGTGGGTCTGTGAGTGTGTTGGTCGATGCCTCTGAACAAGTTTGCATTGA
>CAKLNU010000886.1:0-56479 GCA_922788865.1 Poeciliopsis turneri | reverse complement strand
GTTGTACTTCAGTTCAATTACATCTATTGCTCACTGCAAGCTCTCATACATATTATTTTCTCCTTTCATTGCGGTAAAGAAAAAAAAAAGAAAAAGAAAAGATATATATAGCTGTGTTGTAATGCTAGAGGCCCCAGCAGTTTCATAAGAAAGGATGCAGAAGTGTGGAAGGAGCCACCGTGCATATATGTTAATAATCTAATATATTACTCAAAGCCTTGCCAAATGATTCGTATGCATTAAATTATTGAAGAAATGCCCGTGTTACATCCTCAAGGCTGAGTAAAGATCACTTTAATCAAGAAAATAGCGAGCTGGCCAATTGTGACAGCTCAGGAGGAAAAATTTGTCAGCAAGACAACAATTAGTCGCTCCGCAAATCGCGATTTTATGGTAAGCAGGAAGCCACCGGTGAAGAAAAGTTACAAGAAATCCCTTGTGACGCATGGCAAAAAGGACACATGGCTTCTGGGTCCTTTTTAAAGACACAGAGGCCATGTTTAAGAGGCGCTCTGGTCAGAAAGGACGGAACTGGAATATCTCGACCTACAGCTAAAAACACTGTGAGGCAGAACGCTGACTCTGCACCTGAAAATGCCTTCCCCATAGTGATGTATGATGGTGGCAGTGGTGTGCTGTGGGAAAGCTTTTCTTCAGCAGGGACAGGGAAGCTGGTCAGAGTTAGTAGCTTAAGCAAAAAAATAATAATAATAAAAAATAAAATAAAAAGCAGGATGCAAAATAATTGAAAGTTTATCTTCCAGCTGGTGAAAAATACACGACCAGAGCTAAAAAGGAATAACTGGTTGCTGTTCTGCAGCTTTTAGACACACACTACTAGATATTTTAAAGCAGAATCATATTAAGTTGCATGATGCTGGCGGTCACAGACTGGAACGTCAGATACTTGATTAAATCAAAGCATATTCCTGAGATAGAATAGCACAGCCGAAGCCCAGACCTGCAGCCAAGTGAAAATTTGTTCACAGATGCTCTTCCACCATTCTGATTGAGGTAAAATTATTATTATTCCCTATGAAATTGGCCAAGTTTTCACGAGATTTGGTAGGAACACATCCCAAAGCTTGTAATTGCAGCTTTCTGGTACACGGCGGCTGAATTCATATGCGTTCCACACCTTTCAGATTTTTGTATGTCAAAAAAGATTTTTCTCCCTCCTTTTGAAAATTCTGCGCTGCTGTGTGTTTGTCAAAACTTCCAACATTAGGTAACTGTCAAGGCTCTAACATCACAAATGTGCAAACATTCTTTGTGCAAAGACATTTTTACAGGGAGTTGTGTATGAAGTTGACTGTCAGTAGCAACACAACAAAGTCTCCTTCATTCTGATTTATGTGAGCAGGAAAAACTGAGTGTTAGACTGTGTTTTTCTTCTTTTTTTTTTTTTCTTTTTTACTGCTGCACCGTTGAACCCTTTTATCACCTGGGACCTGACTTATTTTTTTCGCCTGTGTCAACTTTTCTACAAGAACTGAATGTTTTCCCCAGAATGAATGAACCAGATACATCTTAAAGAACTTCTTTCCGTCCCCCCCGTAGCAGTCAGTCAGAACGGCGTGTGGTCAGACTGTTGTCATGCATTGAGTTGATAGTTTTTCCCCTTAGCATGTATGTGCACTAACCTCACCCCTTTAACTCATTACGCTATCTTGCGCCCACGCAACATGTGACCAGCAGTCAATGACAGGAAACAAGCCGACATCGAATCCTGCTGCCTGCAACTCAGATCCTCTTCCAGTTTAACGCTAAACTTTGAATGTTCAAAATTGCACCCAAACATTGTAAAGCTCAGCAGAGATCTGTAACATCTGGTCAGTGTGGGTTATTCTTATTCAACAACATCGCGTGAGTCATTGCTGTACTCAATTCAAAGGCAGAGCTGTGAAAATAATTAAGCTTGCACCTTATCTTGATCTCTCACCAGCCTCAGTCCACATTGACCAAATGCACGTGACAAAATTTGTCAATGACAGGTGTAGCACTGATAAAGCCTTTCCTCAACAGTTGTGTTTGCATAGTTTACACCCATATAATCCTGTTTCCTGCTCTTAAGGCTCTAAGCAGATGGAAAATCAGAGATTATAACTCGGGATGGATTTTTTTTCCTTTTTTTTAAGATGTACTATAATGCAGGAAGGTAGTGAACATTAAAAAGCTTAGTGTTTGCGCCAGATATGGCCAAGCAGTACGTCTGTGCAGAGCAACATTTATATTTACTAAACTAGAGAAATGAAAGTGCGCGCTTGTTCCACTTAAGCCGCAACTCTTTGATGAAAACTCCAGCAGGATTCGGTTCAAAAACACACACACGCATTCATATAGCCAGATTCATCCATTTGAAAAAGGTGACCTGTGTTTGTGTGTGGGGGTTTGTGCATGTTCATGTGCATGCATACGGAGCTCAGTGGACACAGCCTCCTCTATGTTCTCTGCTGCAGAAAACTGCTGACCTTCAGGACAGATCATGATCCCGGCGTGAAAGTCAGTTCTGGCTTTACTCAGACCTGAGCTTAGTAGTTTCAACTCATACTGCCGCCCAGAGCTCAGAATCACATCATGTCTGCAGTGAGGTAAAAAAAAAAAAAAACTGACCAGATTCCCAAGAGCAACCTCAAGAAGAAGACAGAGCGATACTTTAAGCCTTGCTACATTACTTCAGCACATATTTGCAGGTATGAAACGCTACCAAGACGACACATAATGCATAAGAGTGGTTTCCTCTGTATTGTTGCTGCTTTACTGTAGATTTATAGGGTCAGAGTGTCTTTCTTTAAAAATTACAGCACTGTCAGACCTCAGTCACCTTATCCTCTGTGTAAAATAGCAGTGTACTGACAGTGCCTCACAAAAGTACTCATTCAGCTCAAACTTTTTGATGCATCACAGTCTCATAGTTAGCTATTTTGATCTTTCAATTTTGTCCTTTCTTCTTTGAACAGCCACTCCGACTCGTTCAGACGGGATGGAGAACATATCTGGACACACGTTTTCAGGTCTTATGAGGTTCAACATATTTAGGTCTGGAATTTGAATTTGAACCCTCCTTGAAATATTTCAGCAAGAACTGTGGTAATGACAAGCAAAACACTTAAACCTCACCCAATCTTTTTAAATGATGAGAAAAGGAAGCAGTAAAGTTGCAGAAAGCCTGGTTTAAACAGACACCGCATGACCCTAACCTGCTGTCAAGTTTCCGTTGACTGATCGTTCAACCACAAATATGACTAAGGGGTTATTCCCAGCAATTACTGCGCATAAGCCTGTCATCAAAATACATTTGTGTGCAACTAAATTAGAATATTATTGAAATGTTCATTTATACTTAGAAAACAGGATTTAGACTATTACTGCATTTAGAAACACAAATATTGGCTTCGTATAAAGTATGTTTAATACCTGTTGGAAGGTTAAAGAGGTACTTTTAATCTGACATGCAAACCTCATCAGAATGCGTTTGTGTATGCGATAATAGATATTTATGGATATTTTAGACTGGTATTACTTGACTGTGTGAAGTTAAACGTAATCAGGAAATCAATTTCATCCAGATTTTTTGGAATCTGCTTGTTAACTGCAGCACTTAACACAAAGCAAAAAGCAAAACAGGGAAAAAACAAAATCATGTAATCTACTGAAAAGGATCAATCACCTAGATTGATCCTTTTCACCTACATCCTCCTCTTTTTTTGGCAAGTTTTAGGAGATTTAAGACCTCAGACAAAGCCCAAGTCATGCTGTGAGCCTCTCATAAGCTAAAGTGATGCACAGAAAGCCAAGAAAGGCAAATTATTCACAGAAAACAATAAATAATGAGGAGTAAATTAAAAATGTGTGAAAATAAATCCTGACCCTTGGGCTCCATGGATGTCCAGGCAGGCATCTTTTCCCCCAGTTTGATTAGAATGTGGGTTTAATAATGTTGTTCAAACCTCTAGAAGTCCAAATTTTGTGTTGAAAAGCAGTCCATTCTTCAAAATCCAAAATGGCTGCCTTGTGTATGAAACGTTATGAGACGGCAGAAATAAACTGTTAATTTGCACTTATGACAGTAACTTACTAAACCAGTAAAGCATCTTATTCTTACCTCATGAACATGTTGCATTCATTTTTGAATACATGGAATAGAGAAAAATACGTTCTGCTGTGTGGTTAGCGTTTTAGCTCACTCTAGCTTTCAACAATTAGCAGATCCTTTTGGGTCTTGGCTTGGTGTGACATAAAAATTCAGGAGTGATGTCACTCCTAAATCCTGCTTTTGACCTTTTGGGGAAAAAAAATCTAAGATGTCGTAAGACGGGTTTAATCAAAGAATAAAAAACAAACAAACTCAAACACAGTTTGGGTGAGAAGAATAGTCTCTTGAATGTGGGCGAGGTTTGAGTTTAATTCTGGCTCCTCCGAAATTCCACTTTGCTTACGATCTTGGAATACGTGTCTCAATGGATGAGCGTAATTTTTAGTATAAAAGGGCTGACGTGATTAGTACCTTATGGTAATTACCATAGATTAACCTATAAATCCATTTTTTGAGGTGGTTTATGGTTTTATTCCCACTACATTTCTATTATTTTGAGTTAAAATCTTTCAACTATGCTGTGCCATAATTTTGTCAACATGTAGAAAAAGCTCCACCATCTACTCCAGGTTGTAATTCTGCTTTTTGTGTCGCTTAAAATGTAGTACTATAAAGAGCCGAAGGACCCACAGTGCACTTTACATCCATTATAGTGTCAGGAACCTCTGAAAAATGAGTTTTAAGATGGAACCCCAGCTGGGAAGGTTTGCATGTCAAGACATCTTTCTAAAGAACTGCATGTGTGATAAAGTGTGGTCTGAAGATCTTAACTTTCTGGTATAGTGATGGGAAACTGCATGATTAGATCTGTATTTCTTTAAAGCAGTGACAAATGAGTACCACTTTGGTCAGGGTCAGTCCCCCCACCCCCTCCAGTTGCACACAGATGAACACACGAACACCTTTTCTTGCTATTCCACTGAGAGGGACGCAGAACAGGCACAAGGACAGGAGTGCAGCACATATGTGTGCGGTTCATGTGCAAGTATTGCATGACTTAACATGGGCTGTACAGAAAAGGACCAAATGACTAATCTGAACCAAGTGCAATGCTGCAGCATCTGGATGCTTTGTTTTGGTGTCGAAAACAAGTGAAATGTATTTGCCAGAAAAACATGGTATTCAAAAATGTTCCCAAAAAACAATTAAAAGGAATAAACAAATATAAAAGATCAAACGTGAGAACAGTCCGCACATGTCAATTGAAATTATAATCAACATCTTGAAACCATTCTAACTTTGATATCACAACAATAAAATATGTTTTTATTTTATTTTATATATATATATATATATATATATATATTTTTTTTTTTTTTTTAACAGATAAAAAGCTCAATCATGAATCACAAGACTGGTTTATAGGAATAACAAAAATGGGCATCAGAAATATATAAACGGCAACAATTTGACAACCATGTCAAATACTAATGTTAATAGAATATTTATACTATTATACTATCTGTTGTTAGTTGTTTTTTTGTTTTTTTTTTATTTTATAAAAAATTAAATTAAATTAAATGAGCAACAATGCCACATGACGTAAGTGAAACAATTTTAATTCGGCTTGCGAGGCATTTCAAGCAGAGGGGGAGGGAAGAGCTAAAAACTTTCTTTCCCTTTTCTATTCGCACATGAGGAACATAGAGAAGCAAATTGTCCTTACAGCACAAAGCGTAACTGCAGCCTGTTCTCCGAATGACGGTGCATAAATAGTTAGGAGGCAGGCCAATAAGAGACTTGCAGATCAGAGTCATCCAGTGTAAATATCGCCTGATACACAGGAAGACACACCAACTACAGATCAGATCAGAAGTGGTTGGTGACGTTGCTACGACTGACAGCTGTTTAAAAGACACATATGAACAACAACGTCATAATCAAGTACACACTTAAAAAAAAACCCATCTCTAATTGAATTCCCTTTTTCTTTTTAATAATTGCTTTATCTGTTGAATCTATTGAACATTTAATGAATTCCTGTATTTCATGGTCTGAAACATCTAAATGTGACCAAAAAGCTTCAGAGAAGATCGATTCTTTATGTTTTCCATCGATTTTCATTCTGTTTCGACTGTGTGGAACTCTTTTAGCAAGTATCAAAAGGAACTGCTTTGCGGCATTCAAATAAAGTGAGCCAAAGTTATTCTGTTTTTTTTTTTTCCCCCAAGTCTGATGGGTGAGATGTCATCAAACAGACAGCAATTTAAAGCTCCAGCAGACCCAATAAAAGCTCCAGTCAACAGTTGTCAGCTTGGGGTCAGGCAGCAAGCTGAGGCTTCCTGCGTCTTCCTGTTGAGGGCTGAATCTTCTGGAGAGACAGAGGAGTGAACCTCTGGTGCCTGGCTGCTGTTCATTAAGAGTATTAATGATTAACTAAGAGTGCTATTGTCCCCCTGGGCCCAGCTGTCCCCGCTCTGCCGTTGATCCACTCTGATGCCTCTGGGCCGCTAAACTGGCTCCATTCATGTGCTAAAGTGACAGCTGCTCCTTACATTCCACAGAAAATTAACTGCAGGCACCGGAAAACAAGCCGGGAGAAAATAAATAACATTTGACAGATTTGCTTTGTCTTTTCCTGAAGAGATGGATCGGTGATGAATGAGGGCATCGGAAGGATTATTTCAAGCCTGTCTGATAACAGTTAAAGAGGTGCAGGGGGGGGGGGGGGAACAGATAGCGTCTGCTGGCGATTCAGAGAATGTGCAGGCAAAGAACCAAACATCTTTCCTGGTGAGGGAGAAGCTGTCAAAACCATCGAGCAAATTGGTACATTCTGAATTTGCTTTGCAGCGAAATTAAGTTGTTTTTAATCTACAATGTGTGGCAAATATATTCACAACCGTTTTCTTCACATACCTCGTATTTATACCTGATAGGTAAATGCAAAACATAGTTGTGAAGTGGGAGGAAAATGACACCTGAGTAAATCTTGTTTACAAAAACACAAACTGTGCCCCACATCTTCTGTGTTCAGACCCCCTGAGTCAGAAATTTTGTTTGCGCCGGGAATTACAGCTGCAGCTTTGCACAAATAGAGACTGAAAGTTTCTATTTGTCTCTGAAAGACAGTTCAAGCTTAGTCCGATAGAATGGAGAGGTTACTGCGAAAATCAGCTTTCAAGGTTTCCCATTAGTCAAATCATATCAACTTGTTGATTGTAATGAATAATATTACAACATAAGAAGCTCCAGGTTTCACTTGTAGAAGTTTTGTGGCTTGAATTTTAGGTGCCACAAATAGAAGTATAGTGAAAATGTGATATTGTGAGTGTGAAATGAATATTATTTTATTGATTAGTGTGCAGGACACGATTATTTAGCTGTAAGAGTACTGGTGAAAATAAGATAAGCCAATTGGATTTAATGAATAGACCATAAATCTAGACATGCTCAATGTATTGCATACAGCAGTGCAATGTGGCAAACATCATAGCAACCTTCTATTTTGGCAACCTTATAGGCTGGGTTTAATATGTGCAACGAGAAGAGGACAAGGAACACTGTCAGTAACGTAAACCTGTATCACGTTGGATTGTTTTACAACAGCTGTCGATAAGAAATCCGAGTTGCTTTATCTTAGCGCAAAGAGGACTTTAATTGGCCCTTGAAAAGACACCGCAATTTGTTTTATTGGCATCTGCAGCTCGTATACAGTCAGATGCTTTTGATTCTTTGACCTGGGAATGATTACTCCATCCTTCTTGTTTGTAATTGGTTGAGTGTTCACAGATACCTTGACTCTCTGAAGCAGGTTTGTGTTACTAATGCATGTGGGCATACTATGCTTACGCTAACACTCTTTGCTCAGAGGTGGGATGTCACTGCAGGCATGATGGTCATTTTCACTTTCTGTTAAAGGGCCTCAAAGTACAGTACTATTGTACAAACGCGTTGTATTCCAGATGTTTACCTGGATCTAGCCAGAGATATGCAAAATGAAAGCACTACTTACAAGACAAAACAATTGGATTTACAAACAACAAGGCTTTCCCCGACTAGCTTTAAGTATATGTAATATCCCCAACTTTTTATTCAACCACATGTTTGTCTATTTATAAGGGGTTTATTTCAAGTCAGTTTAGACTCCTCCGGTGTCACTTCCTGCCTGAGGCCTACACTAGATCTTTTTGGTCCTTCACGTGGCGGCTCCACAAATCCCTGAAGAGGCCTCCCTACTTAAACCTCAACTTCCTAAGAAGATGGGGTTATTTCTTTGTTGGAGCAGCTTGCCTCTGTTTTTGATTACTTTAGCAGCTTTGACTTGGAATTTTGTGCACCTTCAATGTGCTAGTGGATTTTGTTTGTAGCTGGATTGTGACCCACGTCTAGCTTGTTTTTATTATTTGTTTCACTTCTACTTGTTTGTTTAGCTGTATAAGTCTCTCACCGGGTTATGTTGACAGCTCTCGATTACAGCTTTGGTTTTAAGACATAATTTAGTTTTGTGTGTTTTGGTTTCTGAGACCATAACTTTTGATCAACTTTCACTCTTTTAAAAAACTGGAAACTGGATACCCAGCCAGATACATCGAGCCATCAACTTTGCAACAATCCATCCTGTGTGACGGATCATATATGCCGGCAGTGGAAGGGTGATTACACTGAGTGGTTAACTTTGCAGCAATCCCGTCACGCTGACAAAGCTTGTGGTGACAGTGGGAAAGAACAAAGAAACCTCCATCAGAACCAGATTCAGTTCTAGTAGACTGAGGATTAGAGGTGACAAACAAAAACACTTAAGCACTTTTCCAGGAATACTTCCTGTGTTAAAGAAAAAGTGAATAGCAGCAGAAACATTTAAATGACTTTACCTAGGACAGAAACACAGGCAAGCAGATTTTCATTAAATATGATTGTTCATCAGACGTTATAATTCTATTCTAGAGTTAAAAACATGTCCTTCACAGTCGACTGGAGTCAAAATGTAATATTTGTCCCTGGTTCTATGATTGTTGGCTCAATGTTGTTTGTACGACTTCTTAGTCTTGTTTTTATGATGTAAATCACTTTGAATAGCCTTGTTGCTGAAATCAAATAAACTTGATTGTTTAATTATAAAAATATTATATTAGTGGGATTTGGCTTCTGAAGGATGATCTTGCCACATAAATAATTTTTTGGCAACAATTTTGTTGCTCAAGTTGAGTCAAGTTGAAAGTAGCTCTGTAGAATAATTCTAGAAAAGACAGACTCTTGCAATATTATTGTTGAACATTGATTTGTATTTTCCTCTATCTCCTCACTCGCTCCACTGTGTACTATGTGTACTTCATCATCTCAGCCCATACATGATAAAATGCTATGAGAGTTCACCTGGCTGGCCAGGTATGCTATAAACTGCATCCATATTGTACATATTAGTTCTGGAGTCTTTTTTTTTTCCTGTTGATGCTTTATTTACTTTTTTTTTTTCTTAAACTCATCTTTGTATTTATTAAAGTAACAGACCTAACTGGGATGAGTTGCATTTACAGAATTACAGCAATAGTAAAGGTAACAATTTACAAAACAAATTGTTCTTGATTATTGTTCTTTTAACCACTATCTGATTTTTGTTTGTTTGTTTGTTTGTTTGTTTTTAAATAAGAGTAGTAAAAGGCCACAAAAAGAACATTTAACTTCCTGAGAAGGACAAAACATCATTTACTGGACACTAAAAATTATTTTATATTAACTCTAATAATATTTCAAACTGACCATTTTATTTCACCACATTCTCTTGTTAGCACTTTATTTGTTTAAAAAAAAAAAAAAAAAACAGGTAAGGAAATAACACACCCAGTCCCGGTCTTCCTGAAGGAGATAAATCAGCTTCTGAAGGGGAGCAGATGTTAGGTCTCATTTGAATGTCACACTGACTCTCTGTTCACCACTGAATATGTGACTGCATGCATTTGTATGTGACTGCGTCCGCACGTAGCTGCGCGTCCAGTCCGGCCCTCCCCGTTGCCCGAGGTGGCAGGTGTTCCTGTGTCCCCTAAAAGAGCAGGTTTTATGTCGCCTCCTCAAGTTAGTGGCTTGGTTGCCATGGGGATGCCCCAACAGAAAGAGTCCTGTGTCTGGGGGGCCGGTGGTGGGGAGACGAACAGGACGAAGCAGAAGAGAGAAGGGGCTTGTGGCACACTCTGCGCTTCATCCTGAGGGATAAAAAAAAAAAAAAAAAAAAAAACAAGGAACAAGCAAGAGATACAAAAACACAGTCATTGAGTAACTGTCAGGACTTTCTGATCATGATGCTTGATATTCCAAACATTGATCACCATAAGCTCAAGTGATGCCTGTGAGTCCAGACAATGGGATCGGAAACTTGAAAAGGCGTCAGATATCACACATCCTATCGGTTTTCCCTGTAGGTGTGACAGCTGTTTGCCTCAAGACATCTGCTTATTATCACAACCCAATGCCTCGGAGCATGGACGTCCCCCTCCATTTAGGTTTGGATGCTGTGGACCGGCCCTACAGTCAGTGTCTCCCTCTGAATTCATGTGGATCCTCTGCTGTGTGTGGGCAGTGGGAGTAAGCAGATCTGGGACAGACTGGGAGTCACCTGTCCCTTGTTGGCCTCTATCATCCCCCCCATGGGAGAGCTGTAATTCTCTCTTGGCCAGGCTGGTCAGCAGCTGCCATGTGCATGAGCACAGTCATACAGATACACACAGACACATCAGTGATGCACATGTGCAAAGTGAGAACTGCATTGAAACACAAGAAACTTCTTGCATTCTTTTCCAATTTGGCGTGAGAACAAGATTAAAGCTGATTATTCTACATGCAATTCGTGTTTTCAGACTTTTTTTTTCACAGTGTTGTTAATGGTGGAAGTGAGACTCGTTTTGCTTCCTGTCATTCGGTGGCCTGCATTGTGTTTTGCAGAGCTCGGCTGAAGCACTGGTCTCTAAATTTGTCGACTTTCGGAAAATCTCTTGGCTTTCGATATTCGTTATTGTCTTATTACACATTTGGCAAAGTGACATCCACAATTTGCTCCCCAGCTAACCAAAGCTACCAAGCATTTATCAGTTTCATCCAAAAATTGTGAAGTCTGAAGAGTCATCTATCTACTGTGTATTTGATAAAGTAACATACAGAAGTCCAACGCAAGTACCAGAGCAAACATTCAATATTCAATTCACTTTCTTACTACGATATGCAGACTGTCTGTCTGCTCCAATGAAGCTTTATCTACCTCCACATGCTGAACAATAAAATAATACTGTGATGCAAGTGGCAACCAACATGGCTTTCAACGGGATAAATTACAGATATTGCTTCACTGAGACCTCTTTCAAGAGGTTGTGAAAGAAAAAAAAAATTCTTCATATTAAAAGGTTTTAAACAACTAAGCCAAAGCTATATCAGAGATAATTATTTTAATAACATGTAATTCAGTTATTAAGTCCTGGAAAGGGATCACCTTTGACTCAAGAGGTAATACTGACTGAAGCAGAACAGGTAGACCTGTCCAGGATAAAGATGGTGGCTATCATTCAGTTGGTGCTTAATCGACTTATTAATCATTTTAGCAGAAGAACAGATTGTCTTAATTCTGTTGCATAGAGATCGAAAGGTGTGTCTCCATCAAATGGCATTCCAACTATGCTTTGACGAAGGTACCAAACCTTTTGGGCCATGCTGCAACTTGCATGTCATTCCACTTACACTGTGAAAGTGTTTATCTAATATAGTTCACATGTGTAGCCATGTAGGTACTTTTTATAGCTTAGTCCAATTAAACCAGTCGCTTAAGTTAAACTAACTGTTGTCGAATATTAAGCAATCCTTTCGGCATTGCAGTTCAAAGAAATTAAAACATTAGACACCACCGGATGAATTAAATCAGTCGCTGTTCTCCTTTATTATTGTGCTCGGACTCATAACAGTGTTATCTATTTAACATTATCGTCTTACAGATAAAAAAAATTAATAATTGTGGGTTTTTACTCAAGAGTTATTCCTCTGACTAATTTTCACCAAGTCAATGTCTTCTTGATATCAATCAGTGGATAGTTCAGTGAAGATAGGACATATTACACTGCGATCCAAAAGTACAAGAACCAAGATGAAACTTAATGGCACGAAGCACCACAGGGCATTCAGGAAACCTTTGGCACTGCTTTACACTTTTACATATTTACATTTAAAATCACCACAAATTGTCTGTTACAAAATTGCCCTTCCCTATTCTAAAACAAAAAAGACTGGAAAATAGTTCATTTTTTCCAGTTTTTAATTGTTTCTTTAAAAAGAAAAAAAAAAAAGCTGGAAACAAGTGTTAAAATTGCATCTCAGCTAAGGGCTTTTGACAAGATGGACCAGTGGCTCTACTCCAAGATCCTCCAATGATAACGAGCCTCTTTACAATATATTTTTTTGGACTTACTGTGGCTATCTTGCGCAGGATGTACTAGTAGGAATAATCAGGTATTAATAAACAAAAAGATTGACAGCCAGGCACTTTGAAAGACTCTGATAAACTCACTTATTTTTGCTACTATGAAGTGCATAGAAGAATTTTAACAATCAGAATTGAAAAGCCTTTTTTTTCTTCAGTCAAACTCTCACAAAGGAAGCGACATTTATCCCAATTCTCCATAAAGTGATTGGCGTCAGAGAATATTTAAGAAGCTGGTTTTGTATACAATTCTTATTAATAATGTTAGAGCAGTAAGATCATTTTTTTGTGCATCTGGGTTGCATTTTAGAACATTTCCAAGTTAGAGCTTGTCAAAAATCTGACACTGCGGCAGAACTATAGCTACATAGAACGAACTGGAGCTTTTAGTTACTTATCCCCTTGTTTTCTTTCCCCCTATGCAGGTGTTAAAGATGAAAAAAAATCAACCCAACATGTTTTAAGAGGCCATCTTTGAGCAACGGCTCCTGCTTTAAAATCCAGATGAACTGGTTTTCTGTACTCACCATGCTCAGATCATGATGACAGAATTATGTTAATAGATCTTCCCAAATCTCTGGATAGAGACAATAAGGTCGAGATGAAGCAAAAATGACTGTGTTCTCTTCAGAGGTGGATCTTTTAGAAGTACTTTACTACACAATACTTTTACTTTTGACTTGAGAAATGTTATTGTGAGGTATTGCTGCTCTTACCAGAGCAAAATGTCTGGGGGGGAAACGGTTTCTTTTTCCTGAAATTGTGAGTTTGTGATGATGTTGTTTATTTTACTTTTGTTTTTCATTTGAGTCTTCAAACTAACAGAAATTGCACAAAACAATTTATTGTCTGAATGATTACAACATTTTAAAATATTCAATCAGATGTTATGATTAACTATTAATCAGCTACTCTGTACTTGAGTACCCTTTCTACAGATTGCTGTTTTATGCTTACTTGAGTAATTACTTAGATGGCTATATTTTACTTTTGCTTGAGTGAAACATGCTGAAGTGGTATGACTCTTCCTTTGATGCAAAGTTTGTGTACTGTTTGTGGGAAATGAATGGACAGGAAACTACTTTGCACTTCAAGAAATTTGCAAGACTGCACATAAAGTTATATTCTAACTATGCAATTCCCAGTGCAGGATGTTCTCAATTTGGACCACCCTGTTCCTGCATATTTTCAAGAAAAAAAAAAAAATTCCCTTCATGAGTCCCATCAAGGTAAACATGAGAAAACCAGTCACTGAATAAGTGATGACTGCTGTGAGGGTTCAGACAAAACAGTTTCACTCTCTTCTGCAATGTAAATGTCTGAGGTCTCTCACTGCTGCTCCACACATCTAATTGGTTTGTTCTCCCTGCCAGATCAGATGTATGCTTGGTAATATATGCAGTCTGAGTGATGGCTTTCAGAGCTGATTTCACATGAACAATAATAACGAAAAAATGTAAACGCCCCATTTTTACAGTAATTGGTCCCCATCGTATTGTCTATATTTAGTCTTTTGTGATGGAAATTTTTTAAATTTTGGGGGCGGGAGGGTGGTAGCCCAAAAAAAAAAAAGTTGGGCATGAGAGTTTGCCACAAAGACTTCCATGTCATTATCCTCTTTGTTTTACATTTTCAGTAGAAATAAGCGGACTCTGCAGACGACATAAAAGACGAGTTTGTATGAAAACCGTAGTGTTGGGGCGGGGAAACAACCTTCTTCTGATCTGCTGTGCTTCTCTAATGCATGCCTTCCAATGAAGCTACAATAATGGGGCTTGGTTACACGCCTGTAATTGGCCTTTTATTGGGATAATCCGACATCAAGCCTTGTCACGTCTAAACCGTGTCCAGAAAGAGAGAAAGGAGAGTAAAAAGTTTGTCGAGAACTTCCCAGACAACTTTAAATTGTATACAACAAAAAAAATTCTATAATAATCATATCAAATTGAGTCTTTACCTAAGTGAAAAAAATAAAATTAAAATGCCCTATTAATTAATATTTTCAAAAATACCATTACCTCATATTTCATTATTATTCATAAGGACATTTTCTAAAACTACTAGAATATCAACTAAAATTAAAGAGAATGATCATTACAACCTCCTTAAAATATTAATGATAAACAGATATTCTATATAAAAATTTGCTTCCTACTACAAAGCTGATTACATTTATTTGTGTTTTTAGATTTTTTTTTTTTTCTATGTGGACGTATTTTTGTTGGTAACAAAAGATTCAATGAAAATATTTTTGAATAACCATCAAATATAATAAATTTATATGTAATAATGACTCAGCTGATTTTATTTAACACAGAAGCAAGACATATGATTTAAGAACACTTAAAAATTGTTGCTCAAACTCATATATAAAATTATTATATACTAGAAAAAAAGGATGAATTAGCGTTAAGATGGTGATCGATTTACTAGCAAAATTAGACACTGAACCTTAGAGTAAAGATGAACACTCTTTATTGTTGATAAATGTTGAAATGAAAACAGTGTTTTTTTCCTCCCTTGTGTATGTTTGCCTGATAGGCTATAGGAGGGACAAACACTGTAAAAAATATTTTAAATAGTAGCTATTCAATTTATTTCTATTTAAATTTATCTTTCTTGCTTATTCCTTATAAATCCCATAACATTCTGGTTAGAATTTAAATGAAGATGTCAACTGCGATCATTTGTCATGCATGGTTTTTTCAGCAAGGACAGGAGAGCTTTTGGTCTCTATTTTAATTGAATTCATTAACTCACTAAAAGTTCAGAAAGTTTTCTGTTCTGGAGCAAGACTTTAAATTTGCACCTCCCTTTAACTATCATCATCAAACCTGAAAATATGGTCACCAATGAACAGGACCAAGAACAGAAGTTGATTGTAATTTTTTGGATCCTTTAATCCTTAAAACTAGATTGTCTGCATCTAAGTTTGATCAAATCTGAATTTGTAACTTTTTATTTATTTTAAGGCAGATGATTAAAGACAAAGTATTTGTAAATAGCAACATGTAATTATTACATATGCTGGTTTGCAGCATATTTTATTGTTTACTCTCTACATTTAGCAACATGATGTTTTTGTGAAAAAGTTTAAGTTGTTTGTTACGATAATTAATTGTTCGGTTATTAATTTTTTTTTCCAATAAATGATATCCCACAATTAGACTGACTGGATGCGTCCAGTTGTTTAATGAGTTTGGACAATGTCTGGTTATCTTTCATATTAAGCTATTTTATTTTTCTCAATTGTTGGGAGATAATTTAAGGGATAAATACAAGATAAAAAAAATAATAAAAAATTACAAAACTGAAAATTAAAAGATGGTTCGATTTTTTCTTTTTGTTTTTTTCTTACAGAGAAATTCCAGCTTTTAAAATACTGTGATTGCTCCGGTTTCTTTTTTTTTCTCTTTTACATATGTTTATTAATTTTCATTTTTAAGAACAAAACACAGCACAAAACAAAAGCTCAGTCTAGAGGAGAGAAAAGACAAAGAAAGTAAGGGGGCTTATACATTTTTCATCATTTTAAAGTCCAACTCTAAGAGTTAATAAATGCTCAAAGTAAGATGGTGGACATGTGTTCTCCAGCAGAGTCCAAGAAGGGCTTCCATAAACATCCAAAGAGAACGAAAGTCAAATGGAATATATTCCAAAATAAAATAAGCTTATTCCTGCTTAAGCTTATTTTATTTTTTAACCTAAATAAGCTTAAAAAAATGCAGGTTATTTTTTAACCTGCATTTTAACATGCAGGTTAAAATGATTTTTAACCTGCATGTAAAAAATCATTTTATTCATCTTATTGATGAAATTATTTGTTTAGAAATTCAACTCTGTTGATAATGTTGCAACAACAGCAACAACAACAAAAATCTTATCATGTGTATGAACTGAGAACAAAATTCAACAAATGGATTAATTAATTAATTATAAATGGAGGCATACTTTGTCCAGAAAATAATGTATTAAAAATAATGTCAAGAGAACAATTTTAATAATAATAATAATAATAATAAAAAAAAAAAAAATTGTCCAGAAAATAAAATAATGATCATTACGAAACATTCCCCAGTGTTTACATCTTAAAAACTGACTGGAACTTATTTACTGAACAATCTTAATTTATAAATTTACATGCATTTTTCCTCACAAATTTTAAATAAACGGTTTCACTGATTCACTGGTTGAACTCTAACATTTTGTTTTATCAAGAGTCATGCATCACGACCACCCGAGCAGAATTGTTGCCCCCTCCCCCCCAGTCGCCCCCTCCCCCCGCTACCACCACAGATCAAACTACCGGGCCTTGAACCTGACCCCACAGGACCATCTTAGGGCGAGCTTGTCACATTGCATTCCCGCTGGCGCATTGTTGCCTTGAATAATAATCATAAAAAAAAAAAAGAAAAAAAAAAAGGAGTTCATCAGCGCTTTGAGGCAGATAGATAGTGTGGCCGGTGGTTCCAATACACCTCCTCCTCTGCCCCCCTCCCCAACCTCTGCTCCCTGCGGTGCTCCCGGTTTTGACACGGGAGGGGAGGGGGTGTGGATGTGGGTAGGGGGGGAGGACAAAACCCAGGGAAGGGGGCCGCTGTGAATGGCAAAGCACTGAGGAGGCCGAGGGCGAGCAAAAAGGAGGCGGTGTGCCTTTGTAGTCGCGGAGGAATGCGGAAATGTCCCCGCTCCGTGTCAAACCTCTCTGAAGGGGGTCAGGCCACATTCAGCCGGCGTGGGAAAGCCAGCCAAAGACGTAGCTCACACGGGCGTGCGGGGCCGCGGTTGCATGGGCCCATCCGCGGATATGCGCAAGACAAGAAAAGAAGCGAATCCAAGAGAGGAGCGTGGTTTTTTGGAGGGCTATATCACGCGTTTGCCTTTGTCCTATGACCCCCCCCCCCCCTCCCTCACCACCCACCATCACCACCACCACGTTCACCAAACACCCACCAAGCAATCCTACACACCCCTTTCCCCTTCCACACCTCCTTCCACTCAAGCTGCAAAGAGTGTCTATGCGCAAGTTTCGTCCAGCCCTCCCCTCGCTCGTTTGAGAGTCCTCTGCCGGGGCTGATGCAGTCTGAGGAATGGGGGGTTAGAGCCAGCGACGTCAACTACCTGTGTGGCCCCCGCATGGAGGAAAGTGGACAGGGATGCGTTTGATGGAGCAGTTTTATGCGAGACCCGAATGCCTCCTCAGCATTTCACTGGGCATGCCGACGTCACCACATTTTACTGACTGCCATAAATAAGGTAAAAAAAAAAATAATAAAGTCATAATAATAAGAATAATAATAATAGTCGCGGATATTTCTGCAGGATTTCTTCAATGAACGGCTGTCTGATGCTAAAAAACAACACTTCACTAACAATAACGTCCCAAAAGTTTACATGCATGTTTACAAATCTGTTATAATTTGGGCCATTTTATTAGGGTCATGTCAGGGTGCGAGCACAGATAAATTAGAAAAAATTCGGGGGAGCAAAGGAAGCTAATGGAAATGTGATCAAAACCAAGCAGACACCCTGTTCCACGCATTTAAAGCGGTTCGGGGCCATAAAAGCGAGTTTTTGGTGCGTTTTAAATGGACTGTTGCTGTAGGAAGTTAAAACAATGCAGCACGTGCTCACAGTTTGGCTTCTCCTCAAAACAGAAACTTTCGCGGACGGACATTGGACAGCTGCGTCCGTGTCCGTTTTTCAGAGCTAGACGTTCCCGTGTCTTGCGTTTGGTCTCTTTTCCTGCGTTTTCCATGTTTTGAATGTTGTGTGGCGGGGGAGGGGGGGGGGGGGTGAGTTTTTTTTTTGTTTGTGTTAGAGAAGGCAAGTGAACACGCACGTGAACAGAAGTTCTGCAACTCCGCACGCGGGCGTTAATTGATAAAAAAAAAAAAAAAAAAAAAAGTGCTCGAGACGGTTTATTTAACGCGTAAGAAAAAAAAACTGCCTCGGTGTGTGAGCTAAAGGTCTTATTTAGATTTGTGTTGTTGCTATTATTATTATTTTCTGTTAGTAGGAGGACAGGAGTTGTAATGCGTAACAGGAGGAGGAGGAGTGGAAGCTGGGAAACGCAGCGGAGGGTCGTTTTTTTTTTTTTTTTTTTCTTTTCCCCCCCGATAGTCCGAATAAAAACATGATGACAGTCCTGTTAAAGCCCACCTGGAGCTTGATTTCACCAAATGTGACAGAGATGGTCTCTTCCTCCATCTGTGTGTCTCTGTCGTCTAGGCATTGCATGTGCCAACTATATTCTGTGAGTATGCCTTTGTGAAGAAAGCTCGTCACCCTCGCCGGGATTCCCCGTAACATTTTCAACAAGAGAGAAGGGAGGAAAGAAAGAGAAAAAGAAAAGAACAAAAAAAAAAACCCAACAACAACAAAACAAAACAAACAAACAAAAAAAAAAAACCCCAGCAAGAATGGACAAAGAAAGTATTGGTACGCAATACGAGCCTGTGGCCGAGATTGGAGAGGGTGCATACGGGAAAGTGTACAAGGCGAGGGATTTGAAGAACGGGGGACGCTTTGTAGCCCTAAAGAGAGTTCGTGTCCAGACGGAGGAAGAGGGCATGCCTCTCTCTACTATCCGGGAGGTGGCGGTACTGAGGCAGTTGGAGGCCTTTGAGCACCCCAATGTTGTCAGGTGAGTGAGTGGGGAGGTGGGTACCGGTCTATCTGTTTATTTGTTTGCCTGTGTGTGTGTGTGTGTGTGTGTGTGTGTGTGTGTGTGTGTGTGTGTGTGTGTGTGTGTGTGTGTGTGTGTGTGTGTGTGTGTGTGTGCGTGTGTTTGCATGTTGTTTTAATAGGGGTCTGGGGCTTTGGGGATTTGGGGAGGAGGAAAGTTTGCATGTGAACATAGACGAACGCTACTTCCTTTTTGATGGTCTCATATGACCTTTGTGGGATGTCTGCACTGAATGTTACGAAGGAGAAGTCCGACTTTGTCAGTTTTTCGATGCAAAAAAAAAAAAAAAAACCAGCCAGTTAAATAGCAACATACATGTGCATCACCGTTCAGATGCATTCACACCATTTTTATCACAAACACTAATCTATTATGTTATACTGTTAATACTTTTGGAAGAATTGTATGTGAGAAATCAAATCAGAGCCACACATTATCCAGAAGTGAAAGGAAAACAATACGTGGTTCTCCAAGCATTTTGTGAATGCAAATCTGAAAAGTGTGGCATGCATTTGCAGTAGGTTTCCACCAGCTTTATTCATATATTGTAAAACTAATGGCTAATCTTCTTCACTAAGACACTCATGAAGACGATAATATGGGTTTGCAAGTCTTGCCACATATTCAGGGTGTGTTTAGGTTTGACTTCGAATCACTCAAAGATGTGAATATGTTTGGTTCAGGCAACTCATTAACCAAATGTTTCCCATCTTTAACTGTTGTTTTGGGGGGGGGGGGTTAAGCCATGACAAAATAATCTGAAGGGCATCTGTCATTTTTGACAGATTACAATTCACTCCCTGGACCACTTGGTACAGACAAGGAAGAAGTTTGTAACTTTATGACAGAGTTTAGGTAACCAAAGCAATCAAAACAGATCCCCATGAGAGCCTCATCTCTGACCTGGACACCACACTCAATACGTCTTGCTGTCTGGAAGCTGACAGCGCATTGAACAGTTAAGGCCAAAGAGGCTTCGGAGTGAGTCTGTGACCACTACAGTTCACAGACCAATGCAGCTGAACCACGGGTGGAGAAGGAGCGCATGCTGAAGCAAGTCCTTGGGGGATCAAGGAACTGCTCGTTCAGAGGGTCTTAACGCCTTCTGATCACTTGAGTTAAAGAAATGTTCCCTGATTTTAAAACTTTGAAGTGGTGCTTGTAATTCCAGTGTCAGGTGTGTCAGCAGAGCGAAGATTCAGCCTGTAGAACATCAAAATGAGACGTCGTCTGTTCAAGGCAAAAGTCCAAGACCTTATGAGAGTAGTCTCTGCAGAAATCCTCTTTGAGACATTTGATTATATGTACCAGTTGGTGTGCAATTCAGGCCAATGCAGACCAGGAGGACATTGTAAGACTGTGTGCTTAGGTCACAGCAGGTGAACTGTTCATATTTTGAGTACAATAACTTAATTTAGTTATAGTTACTGGGACGACAGTAAATGTGTTGTTTTTTTTGTCACTATGGAGAAAACATTTTCCGTATTCATCTTCTTGATGTGGGATGGCGTGACGTGGATTCTCTTTTCCGCTTGTTCAGGTTGAGCATTAAACTGGATGAAAACTAATTGCTATTGAATATGTCATTATTATAACTTAGAAAAATTAATAAGTTAAAAAAAAATAGGTTATGACAGGATTTTTTTTTGACCCCCGTCAATCAAAATGACAGTAAAAAAAAGTCCAGTGTGACCTCTGCCCTGGGTTTATGTTTAGG
The DNA here is from genome assembly GCA_922788865.1 of Poeciliopsis turneri. Lineage (NCBI taxonomy): Eukaryota > Metazoa > Chordata > Actinopteri > Cyprinodontiformes > Poeciliidae > Poeciliopsis > Poeciliopsis turneri. The sequence continues at coordinate 35,583 of CAKLNU010000886.1, read as the reverse complement.
GTTGCTGACCTAATGGAAGGTGAACCTGCAGCCCAGTTTCAAGTCTTTACAGATGTTGTTTCTGAACTTTTCTCCTCTTTTTCTGCCAGCTCTGATCAGCATTTCTGTCCCTATTAAAGAAAAGTGTCTCCACAGTATGATGCTGCCAACCTCACGTTCTGCCTTCATACGACAGATAGAACGTTGTGTGAAGGCTCAACCTGTTGTAATGCTATTCAGATGAGATGATGCATACTGTAAGTAGACTCTATTTTACTGATTATGTGACTTTTGAAGGCAATCGGGGCATCAGAGTAAACCTCACACTATGATGGGGCTTCTAGCCTGCAACTGTTCTGAAAGGTCTACTCTGAACAGAACATACTTTTTTCACTTGACAGTCAGTCTATTTTGCAAATACTGACTGTGTAACTTGACATTAGCTGAAGACTGGATGTTTTCTATTCAAGGGGCAAATTTCCGTGTCGTATGCAGTGCTGGTCTCAAGTTTCCATTTCACGCCTTTGTAAATTGGCTGTTCGAACCCCATTTGCATCTAAACTAGTTTTGAAGACCTGTTTGCCGGCACACACCTCAAACACCTGCATTTCAATCTGGAGAGACTCAAATGGAGAAGAGAGCGATTAGAGGGTTTACTTATCATGTATGAATTGGAGTCTTTGGCGCTCGGGCCCCGGCTGAGGAAATCGGGCAGAGATTGCGATAAGCTCGGATTAGCGTTCCCGCCGCTGATAGGAACGTCATCCCCCGGGACCCGACACTGGTGGTGGAGGTCAAAGAAGGATGCATCTTTAAAGAGCTGGCAGAGTGAAGGTGGAGATGGGGTGGAGGTGGGATGAGCTGGGCTGACAAGCGGAGGAATCCTTGGCTGGAGATCCTTTTCAGCTGGGGCTTGAATGAAGACCAGATGAGACGCGGCTTGGACTGCGTTGATTGGTCACGGCGATCCATAACGTGCGCTGATTGAGAGTTGCAGGTGTGGTTAACGAGTCTTCCAAATTGAATTTATGCCTAGGCTTCATGTTGCCACTGAAAAACCTCTACTATGCTTTTCAGGTTTTCTCATTTGGAAATAACCTTTAAGGCTCTGCAAATACAACGTTTTGAAAAGTTGTAAAGATGGTGCACTCTAAATGGAAAGCCAACAAACTGGATCCCAGTAATTTGTGCAAAATACTAAACAACAAAGTGAAATAACCCATGGTACAATAGTCATTCACATGGATACAACTTTGTTTATTTGCATAAATAGAAGGGAAGTTCGAAGGGGTGAAATGCCAATGCACGGATATAAAAGAAGGATTATAATTGGCAAAGCTGCAAAACGATTGTTGTTTAACTGATTGTTGCAAATCTTCACAGTTTGCGTCACCAAAACTGACTTCTTTCTGCACGCAGACTCCATTCATGTTACTTTTGTAATATTTCCTTGAAAAAGTAGCACTAGTAAATAAAGGACCCGAGCTCTGACTCTGCAAACCTGACTCCAATTGAAATAGATATGATTATTGGAGCGGCATTGATGTCTCAGTTTTTGTCTGCTCTCCAAACAGATGTCGTTTGCTTTCAGTCTTATTCGTTCTCATGGCAGTAGTCAGATACTGCGTCACACATTGGCACAGGCCAAGGTCTGACCTTGTGCTTGTTTTATTGTGGAATATTAAGTGCCGTGGGATTGGAGAGGAAGTTCTAAATGAATGTTTCAGAGGCATGGCTGGTGGCCTTGTGCCTCCAACAGCAAATCTCGAATGTATCCGTAAACATTGGAGGATAATTGTAGGCTTTTATTTTACTAATACCATGGAGGCTTTTGTCCGATTAGGTCAACAGACACACCAAGCAACGTATTTGCAATAAATCAGTCAGATTAAGCAACAGCGTGTTTCTCCGTTTGCATGCTCAATTATACATTTCGCATTTTGTATACCTACAAAAAGATTTTTAAAAGCTTCTCAGAAGTTCTCGTGTCCTAACCTGTCAAGGTTGTCCTGTAGTTCAGGACTGGAAAAATTCATTGTGGGGTATGTGTGGGAGTCCAGGCAAACCCTGGATGTTTGTAATGAGGTCCATTATTTATTCCATATGTTCAGAGTCTGCTGAGAGCTTCCATTGTATTCCAACGACCAAGCTGTGAGGGGCGTTTAACCCCAGCGCTACAGAAGGAGTGTGCCTTCCAGAATGACATCATATTCAACACTAATACCTTGAACAAATCACATATTTTTCTGGACTCCATTGGTCCCAATGCTCTGACTATGTGACCCATATGTTGCCTTGTTAGATGATAAAGGATTTTGTGTCATAATTCCGTTTAGTTACCCAGTCAGATTGAAAAACAAATAGAATTTAATACATTGTTGTGAGATGTTGCAAATGCATCTAATAAATTCAAATGGTAAAATTATATAGTTTATATTAGGTGAAGAGTTGCTTTTATTAACTTGTACCAATTTATGGTTGACTTGCTTATTCTGATTTTGGGGAATCAAACAATACAAATAATACTATGAGCTGTTTAATATGACCCAACTCAAATTAGTAATATATATATATATATATATATATATATATATATATATATATATATATATATATATATATATATTACATTTATCTATGCATCACTAAGCTGGTAAAAAGTTATCTTAGTCTCTGCCTTTGCAGCCTCTCGCTCTCCTGGTTAAGCATGTGGTGACAGTGAAAAGGAATGTCGCTCTCTTAAAATGATGAAACCTCCAGCAAAACTCATCTCAGTGTGAGCAGACATCTGCTGGGACTGAATGGGGATATTAAAAGACAGATCAGACATTAAAAGAGATGGATACACTGGCCTGATAGTATTTCCCACCTTAAAGAAAAAGTACTTTTTCAGTTACTTTGTCGATGACTTCATCTGAAAGAGAAAACAGATGAACTGAGAAGCAACAAGTTGTGGATGTATGGGGTGAAAAAGAGTCAATGCAGAAGTACCTTCATAAAAGAAATATGACTTTATCAATGTTTAGTGAAACTATAAGCTACAAGATGTCAGATGTGAATCCATCATTCAGTTTTACATCCTCCGTATTGTTGTGGTGCAAAGTTTCCAGTTCTGCTGTAGCTACAGACATGCTTTTCTAGATTACTCAGAGTTTGAGGAGTTGTCATAGCGCTGGGTGAGGAATGCTGTTTATAGTCCCCAACCCTTTGAGTTGAACATACTGGGTAGGTTTTTCAGCTTCTCATCAAAGCTGGCTTTGGCAGGTCTGCCGACATAATCGGGATTCTTGGCTTAGGCTGGATGTGTAGTAAAAACATATCCAGCCTCTAACACCGATCTTTAAGGTTGGCCAGTTAATATGTTTGCAAAATCACTGCATCGTCATCAGAATCAGTGAAATATACAACAGAAAGTCAAGAGTCAGACAGATCTTTTAACAGATTACTGTTGACCAGTCGGTTACTGCTTTGTCCAGTCACATGACTGTCACTTTAAACTCTCGGGTTAGCTCCATTGCATACAAAAGTCCAGTGAGTTTATTATTGCAGTGAGATACTACTGTCTCATTAATCTCATATTTTGAGGAAAAACTGCAGTGACCTGATCAACTGGTCCTCGGTACCGTCGTCCAAGACTCGATTCCTGACTTTAGAACTTAGATTGCATATCTCCCCCACTTCCAGGCTGATTTCTTTACATACAGCATAAGCCATAACATCTTATAATGTTTTCTATTACTTTATTGCAGCTGTGTGACTCATATAGTCTTTGGTTGTCTGTCGTACTTTTGAATTTTTTAAATTCTGTTAAATCTCTAAATGCAAACTCCAGAAAATCAGAAACCTTATAATCTCAGTGTTCACTCCCAATCATCAATCTTTACGTGATGTCTTTCATTTATTTATTTTTTTAGTTACTGGAAAATAAGAACTTAGTGGGAATAATAATAAACATAATCATTTAATACATGTAATTAACTTGAGAGATGTACCAAAATCTCTTTATTTTTTTATTTATTCAATAATATTGTTCTTTGATTAGGAGGATTAACTTTTAAGATTGATTTTTTTTTAAAAAATGAATAGCAAGACTAGTATTTAATCTGAGGGATGCTTTAATGATTAATAGCTGAACAAAGCCTGTCAGTATCTCCCTATTTGTTCATCGGTTTAGCTGTCTGTTCTTGTCCATCCATCTTCCTTTCAGTCTTTGATCTTTGTAGGGTTGATGATTAAATACTGATTACTGTGCTAATATTTTAATGTGAACACATTTCAACACAAGATTATTTCCTGATGATGTCCTGTATGTGGCTAAAAGTACTATTCCCTCCTGCAGCAGAACACTTATAACATGCTGCCTCCTCTCTAATTAACACCTGAATTGGTGTTAAGTAGTGGTCATTATGTACATTTTGTAAATTTCTTAAATAAGTATGTGTTTAAATATTTGAATTTTTGAAAAATAGAACTTATTTTAGTAATCCTAATTGGCCAAAAACAGGTAAAGATTTACTTATGTTTGATAGTTAAGAAAAAAAAGATACAATTTAATATGTGGTTTCACAGTGATCTAACTTTCATGGTGAAAATGTTGTGTTTAAAAACGTAGAAACCTTACGGCAGTGACGGTCAGTGATTATTATCCCCTCATTCTCTTGGTGTAGGTTGTTCGATGTCTGCACGGTCTCTCGGACTGACAGGGAAACCAAGCTCACGCTGGTGTTTGAGCATGTGGATCAAGATCTAACCACATACCTGGAGAAGGCCCCTGACCCCGGCGTTCCACCTGAGACCATTAAGGTAAACCCATCACCGTCTGCTAGAACCTTGTGACATTTGGGCGTACACCTGTTTGAACATTAGCGAAGAGCACAGTTATGTTGATACCCAATTGAAAGTACTACGATGTTTCCGTTTGAAGTATAAAAGCAGCTTTGGGCTAATCCCCTGTGGCTGCAGCTCTGGTTGAACACAGCTATGTCTCTTTGGTTCTGAGAATTTTTCTTGACCAAAGTCACAGCAGACATGAATGACTTCAGAGGAACCATCGTGTTTGGAAGGGTAGCACATGTGGCAGATGGACTCCAAATTAGAGGCTCCCTGCAGTCTCTATTTTGACCCTGCCCGCCAACTTTCTTACAGATGGAGACAGAACAATTAAAAAACAGTTACTTTTGTACTTAAAAAAAAAAAAATTGATTACCAAGTAGATCAGTCAGTTTTTTTTTAAAAAGGAAATTTTTTTAAAAAAAAAACGCATTTAAAAGGTTTCCACTTACAAGTCGCTGAAAGGTCGGAAGTGAGTTCGCCTCCATCTTGTTTTCTCAATTACTGTCTTCTTTTATTTAGGCCTCTCTGACAAAAATCCCCTTCCTCCCTTTTAAACATTTGTTTATCAGGTTTCTCCCCCTGAGGTGTGCAGATGTGCCCCAAATAATATTGGAAATTAATATTATTTATGTTTGAATGAAGAGGCCTGGGAAGTGCAGAGTGTCAAATTTAAATTGGAGGCGTTCTAGCAGCACAGCAACCGCCGATTGTCACCTGAGGGCCAGGTTTATGTGTGAACGTTTTCTGTCAGGGAGAAATGTTGTTTAAGTGCAGATGATTCATCTGGCTTTCGCCAGAGGCTTTAACCAAATTTGATCCCGATTGTTGATGCAAAGTCTCTTTTAATGTATTAGTTTATTGTTGATTTTTGTGATCACAATGGCCCTCGGTGTAACTTGGCCTCAATATAAATACCACTGTTCAGTGGGGGCCTTATAAATTTGTTGAAAACATTACTGAACAAATAGCATAACAGAGACGAAGGATCACACCAGGCAGATCTGGAATGAAGATGTGGAGATGTTTACAGCAAGGTTAAGTTCTAAAACATTATTAAAAATTTCAACTGAAGCAGGAAAGAATATGGCACAATTGAAAACCTGGGGTAACTCTGGAGGAGCCGCAGAGATCCACAACTCGGATGAGAGTCGGATCACAGAACAAATGTCAGTCATGCATCCCAGAAATCTTGCAGTGATGGAAAAAGTATAGGAAGATTATCATTGTCTGAAAAAATACAACATGAAAGTACTCCCTTTTTCATTTTTTAATAAGCCATGTAGGAGATATATTATGACTACCTGCAAAACACAATTTGCTTGCGTAGAAAATTAACTTTGCACATCACCTTGAACATGTGATTACTATGGTGAAACGAGACGGTGTCAGCATGATGCTGAGGGAAATTTTCTGCAGCGAAGGCTTTCTGCAAAAATGTGAAAACTGTGTCAAGACATTTGTTTGTTCCAATTATGAACTAACGTTCATCGGTATATGCCAGTAAAATATGTTTAACTTTGTGGGTTCAACTTGAACAACGTGGACGTTTTAAACTTGCCTTCCCTCAGGTAATGTATACCCTTACTGTATAACTTTTGCATTAAAGCGCAATAATGCAGAAATGGAGCTTTGAAGACACAGTCATAAGATCAATGCTCTCCTCAGGAACTATAACTCATATTGGGAAGCTGAAATTAGCAACAAACATGTACCCCGTCCTGAGATGTTACAACAGCACTCATTTAGAAATGATGCAGATTGGTTCAGGTCTGTGTGGTTGCTCTGTGTATGACCATGCAAGCACATTAAGTTGTTTCTTGAATGTAGTTTTATGCCTGAAGTATCTTATTTAACCACTTGGGGATTTCTGGATCCACAAGGCACAACAATGTTATGTTCAAAACAATGTTAGTTTTATCTACAGTTATTTTTGACACTTAATGATCTATGAAGCAGCAAAAATTTTACTGTACATTGAAGTGCTTACAGTTGTTCTGTCACAGTTAAATCAGTGGTAAAAAGGGTGAAACACCTTTGGACATCCTGTTTTTAAGGGACTTGGACAAAAGTTGACTGTTCTGCTTTAAGACCAAAATCTAATCTTCACAATACAATCAACACAAAAAGGGAAGGAAGATGGCACAAGGAAGGAAGGGAAATAAAAAAAGATTCAATCCTGCCTTTTTTCTTAACCCTATCATTGCAGTCCCTAGCTGCATGACACACTGTAGTTTTCCATTTTGTAAAAATTCATGCATTCATACTATTTCAGTTTTGGAGAAGTTCAAGGAAGATTTTTAAGCACCAAGGAGCGATCAGACAACTTGCCTTTGCAGCATGAAGCTTCATTAGGCACCCACCTCCTTGTGCTTTCTCCCAGCATCTGTTTATCTGGACTCTTAAGAAGACAAAAGGACAAGAAGTGTCGGCACATCATAGAACAGTCCTGTTATTTCTAGGAGAGTGGACACTGCACACTGACCTGAACATGACCCCATTACCCTCTACCCCCTCCCAAACAACTTTAGTTGCACTTGGCTGTCCCATCTGACAACATATTGCTGACCCGGCCATCCTATTAGTCCCTATTTGAGTTTCAGTGTTGAATATGTGCACATGTTTTCACTCAAGAAACTTGTTGAGCCAAAGGCCCGAAACTAAAAAGAACAGCCACACTTTTCCTCAAAACCATCTATCCATCCGTCCTCCACAAGAGACACCCCCACATCGGCCCAGCTTGTCCACTTCAGCATCCCCATCCTCCACCACCCACTCAGACTCGAGACCCACCACATGGTCATTGATGAAAGAGGCCCTCCTCCAGGAATCAAATGAGCTGGAAGGACATCAAGCAGCCGGGTTGCCCCATGCTCGGCTCTCCTCAGCCGGGCCGGCGCTTGGGTCTCACCCACCCTCCTCGGCTACCATCATCCAAGCTTCCACAACTACACTCTGTGGGCCAGAGATGGGGGAGGTTAATGAAGCATGGGCAGGGAATTACACTAACGTTAACCGGCAGATGTCCTATATTGTGCCAAACTACAATAAACAATATGGCCGCCTCTGGTACATTTGCATCAGAAAAGGAGGGGACCTCCAAAAGCCATGTTTTGACTGATTCTTGCAGTGAGCTGACTTTTTTTTTTCTATTTAATTTTTTTTTTTTTTTTAATGCTGTTCCTCTTTTTATTTATTCAGAGTCTAATGATGTTCCTATTTTTTATTTCCCATTAGTGATGTTTAAGGTCTTAAACAAAAATCCACATCAGATGAAGCAAATATTTTTCTACCTTTCACCATGCTGTTAGATATAATATCAATAAATATTATACAATGACAGCTTCATGATGTTTTGTTGGGATTTTACATGGCAGACCACACAAAGTAGGCAAAATGTTTACAATGAAAAATCTGTGAAGCGTTGAATTAATTTGTGCTCAATACTTTCTGTTCTGATACCTATTAAAAATGCAACCAGCTGCCTTTTAAGGTCACCTAATTAGTAAATTCAGTCCACTCCTGTGCATTTTAATGTGAGTACAACTACAGCATCGAAGGTTTTTTAGAGGACATAAATGAACAACCATCATCATAATGACAAAGGAACACACCAGACAGGTCAGGGGAGAAAGCTGTGGAAAAGTCTAAAGTAAACCAAACTCTAAAGCTTTTTAAAAGATTTGAACATCTCACAAGACCCCAAATGTACCATCACTTGGTCGTCCATCTAAAACTGGACAGGAAAATATTATGTAGAGAAACATTCAAAAGTCATAATATAGAGGCAGCCACAGAAATCCTCATCTCAGGTGAAAGAATCTGTCCTCTGGATACTTAATAGTTGTGCAATTCACAGATCTGTCCTTAATGGAAGATTGTCCAAAAGAAAGCGGGTCAAAGAGGGCTATTTGGAGTTTAGCACAAGTCATGTAGAGAACACAGACAAACATATTTTTGCCCTGCATTAGGACTGCTATGCATGATTGCAAATTAACACTTCGTCTCATTGTGAACACACCTTCCCCACTGTAAAACATGGTGGGGTCATCATCATTATGTGGGGGTTCTTCTGCAGGGACAGGGAGGCCGGTCACAGGAAGATGGAAGGAGAAATCCTGGGAGAAAACTTTTGACTAGGGTCACTGTTGCAGTTCATTATGCACAACTTTGTTTGTCTATCGCAATACAAAAAAATGCAAAAAATAAAAAAGGCAGAGACGTTTGTGGTTGTAATGGGATAATGTGGAAACGCTGAAAGGATAGAAATACTTCTACAAGGCACTGTAAGTGATTCTTTAAAGAAGGGCAGGAAAACTTGGATTGTTAACATTTAAGAGTCACACTCATGAGATAATTAGTGTTTACGAGGAAATGCTGTTGAAAGGAAGCACGGTGAAATGACTATTTAAAGGAGAGAGGAACTGATGGGTGGGGGAATGCTATTGTGTCAGCCCCCAATGATACACACAAACACACGCATGCATGCAAAGTGACCAACTGCCTGCGTCCGTCCTACGGCCCTGTCTGTCTGTTGGCCTTCTCTGTGGGTCATGGCTGGATGGAGATGCAGAAAGGAAGGTCTGTTTTTTGCATCCTGTCCACATGCTAGCGCACAGACCAGTGATCCCCTTTCTCCCCACAAAAACACACGTACGATAACACAGATATCGCATTTTCTTGTTTGTTTGTGTACAGCAGCACGACAATCATCACATCCAGGGTTGTGTAGTGTGGCCAAAACAGCAGCCAGCCCAGTACCATTTGCTGATCATTTTTGCTTGAGTGCGCAGACCCCTTTCCTTTGACTCACACGCCAGCTGGTGGGCTACTGAATAGAGTTGTGGGCTCAGGTCCATGTCACTTGTGGGGTCTCGACGTGGAGCTTTGAGGTGGTTTACGGGGTGTACGTCTGTAGCAAGAATGTGTTTTTTGAGGAAAAGCAGATTACAGAGACTGTGAGAGAGCAGGAGATCAGTTGAACTCTTTGGTTTTGCTTTGTCAAAACTACCTGTAATAACTTATTTGTTTATAGGTGCTGGACCTGTTTGAGAGTATTTCGGTTTCAAAAGGACAAGTCTGAGCTGGTTTCGACACTGTTCATTCGTTTTCACAACAGTTAACTTGGAAAGTTCGTCATAAATGTGGTGCCTATGCTACAGCCGTTTGAGGTCAGATTTTGGGCATATAAAGAAAGCAAGCACCAATTAACTAAAGAAGGACAGCTGCTTAGTAACAGAGATCTGTGCTTGCACAAAGCAGGGGCCTCTTTCTGACGCTGGTGTATGTGTGTGTGTCAGTTATCAAACATCTGCCACAGTCGATGAGAAAAGACACGGGCCTCTTCACGTTAACTCTCTCACTCCCAGACTGTCTCAGCTTTTATTTTGAAGTTCACAGGTTAAGTTGTTGTCTGTCGGGTCTTTTTTTTTTATTGTTAAATACTTTGCTGCGCAGCAGAAACCACATTGTTTCAGAGGGTTTTTGAAGATACCTGTTGCTAGCGTTCAAATTGAACAGCTCATACTGAATCACTCAAACCTGCACATGTAAACAATTATCTAACACCAAACATCTGGCGTGTGCTGTGATCCTTAAACATAGACTAGTATAGTGGTTCTAAAACTTATAATTACCAGTCTAGTACATACTAACTTTTCTAAGTAACACCATATTGCCGGGTCACGAAAAAAGAAAACATTCGGAGCCTTTGGCTCGTCATCTTTTAGATAAAGATGCAACAATTCAAGTGGAAAAGGTTCATTTTCAACTAACCGTGACTTTAAATCCAATATGGCTGCCATGCACATAAAACTCACAGAAAGCCAGAGTAAAAAACTACCTAAGTGTCTTTTTAAATGTTTTATTTAATGTATTTTTGTTTTTAATGACCTCCTTTTTTTAAGTGTCTTTGTAAAAGCCATAATCCTGTCTTCTTTCTCCTTTCATTTCGTTGACTCCCAGGATATGATGTACCAGCTGCTTCAGGGGCTGGACTTTCTGCACTCGCACCGAGTGGTTCACCGTGACCTGAAACCTCAGAATATTCTGGTGACCAGTGCAGGTCAGATCAAACTGGCAGACTTTGGTTTAGCCCGCATCTACAGCTTCCAGATGGCGCTCACATCAGTGGTAGGTTTCTTTGGCCGTCTGAACAGAAATGTTATCAAACCGAGCATTCCATGACTAACAACTGTGTGGTTTCTCTGGTTAGGACCTTAAAATAGGAATGCTCAAGGATATAGAAGTTGCTACCCTCCAGTCTCTTGTCAATCTGTGCAGTCACTTTTTGATTGAAAGGAAACATAAAATTGATCTCAAGTTTTAAAATCATAAATATTTACTTTAATACTCGCTTTCACTTGTACACTTGACAAAGAGCGGACCCTTTCGAGCAACATCTTTTGATTGACAAAGAGGCTCTCCCTCGAACACCTCCACATGTGAATTAGAAGATGTCTAATGTGTTAAGGTTGGCACTTCCAGAGCATCATCAGAGAATAGCTTATAAGAGCTCTGCCAAATGATTGGGTTTCTCTGTGTAAAGTGAGAGTGAGGCACCCCTCCTCCCTCCCTTTGTGGCCTGCTTCAGCAGTCCCTCAGTGGCTGTTGCAAAGAGGGATGGGACAGACGAGGAGAGACAAACACCCCTCCCTTCCCACTGTCGGCCCTTTGATGCCTAACTGTTGCACTCGAGGCTCTGATGACCTGATAATATAGAAAAGGACTCTGAAAAGAGTCATTGGAAGAACTTTGAAGGAAGAGAGATGTGACTTTGAAGATGAGTGTGGGCAGCCACAGAAGCTCCTTACCGGAAAAAAAAAAACAAAAAACAAACAAAAAAACCCAAAACAAAGAAAATAGTGTCACCAATTTTATGTCTAAACATCAACAAACAATAAAAATCTTCTGGACCTTACTACAACTCTTCACACAAGATTATCCAGGCTCTTTTAGTTCAACATGTCAAACAATTTACATTCAGCTCTTGCAAAAGTATTTAAACCCCTTAAAGTTCTCACATTTTAAAGAGAAGCTTCAATGCAATTTATATAACGTATAAAATGTATTGTGTAGAACTTACACCATAATTGTTCATTTTTACACTTATTCTTAGCACTCCCATCTGTCCTAGTGCATTGAAACACTGTGTCATCTCTGCTCTTTTAAAAGGTGTCAGGCACTCCATGTCAACTTGAGTTGACAGAAAGTCCTGGACATATTTATAGCTGCCCTGTTAAAGATTTGTAAAAAGTCCAAAGATACATTTTATTATGGTAACATATTCACATATTGACTGAGTGATATAGGAAAGTACAGTGTTGGACTTTATCCAGAAATTTATGGTACCCCTAAAAATATATTTTTTTAAATAAATATAAAAAAATAAATCTTAACAACTCACACGTCTACTCATCAACTGGCTATTTTAGAGTGTTATCAGGTGCAATCAATCTTATTGTGAGTTTGTTAAACTCTACTGGTGCGTGTGCGTGGGGGGGGGTGCGTGTGCGTGTGTGTGTGTGTGTGTGTGTGTGTGTGTTTGTCCTGTGTCTCCATACAAAGGGGAATCAATGGATGGATGGATGGAATGGATGGATGGATGGATGGATGGATGGATGGATGGATGGATGGATGGCCCATTTTTCCAAAAAACCCTAAAAGGGTGTATATGCATTTTTAACAATTAAATCAGCATTTAATGTCATTTAGAAAAAAAAAGTCACTTTAAGTTCTAATTTTATGAAGATGAAACTTGCTGATTTGACAAGTTTTCAAAATGTCAGAATCAGTGTCTTTTTTTAAGAAAATGTTTTAGTCATGACTCCAGTCAATTATGCAAATCAAAATTTCTCTGAATTATGAAGGGTTTTTTTTGTTTGTTTTTTTTTGATTGAGTTAAGTATTTTGTCAAGTACTGTATTTCTATAATTTGTCACCACGCTTGATGATTCACAGCTAAGAATCAAGGGAGCATTCACGGTTTACTATTGAATTTACATATGTGTTACACAGTCATCATAGTACCTGTGGTTTCACTGAAGTGTTAAGTCTTCATTGGCTTTTTCTATGACTAGACGGGGGACACTTTTTGCTGCTGGTTAAACACCTCCCCGGGAATTCACCATAAGGTCGAAGTAACAAGATATGGAGTCCCGAAAACTACTCTTAAACACCACACTGCATTTTTAAATGTGCTTTCACACTCATTCACATACTCATTTCCTTCCTCGGTTTTACAGATTGAGCCACAAAAATTAGATGGATGAGTGTGCGCATGCGTGCGTGCGCGTGCGTGCGTGTGTGTGCGTGTGCGTGCATGCGTGTGCATGTGTGTGTGTGTGCATTCGCAGAGCACTGCAACGTGAGCATGGGATCTTTGGTTCCAGATGACTGTTCCTGCGTCTGGAATCCCCCTGTCAACCGGACACACACACACACACACACACACACACACACACACACACACACACACGCACACACACAAATCTCCATTCACCCATTCTTTGTTTCCTTTTGCTAATAAAAGCACCTAATCTACCCTGTGCGCTGTGTGTATGTAGACAAATACGCACAGAGTTTAAGAGGATCTTCCCCTTTGCCCAACAGACCAGCAGTTACTTATTTAGTCACCTAAAGCCACCGTTACTGGCAGACAGATGGCCTTTGGAGAACTGCTGTTGCTTAAGCAAACTGGGCGATTTTCTCACTTTCAAAGTGATTCATTTAGGGCTTTTAGAATGACAAGATGGCTGAAGGAATCATTTGCATGAAGATATCAAAGAGTCCCTCACCCGCTCTTTTAATGTGTTTTTTTTTCCAGTGTCGCGAACTGAAAGTAGTGCCGTTACTCTTTCTGCTGATGAGATACCAACACTTCTCTTTTTGCAATGCATTAGCTTTCTCACCCAGCCACATGCCTGCTTGTTGAGATGTCATTGACAAAGTGTGTGGTCAGCGTTTGCATGTATGTATTAAAAATGTCGGAGCGGAGCTTTGGTGCTGCCATAGCTTCGGGGTGACCTATGGCTCCTCCTGCATCAGTCACCAATCATGTCGTGTCCCCCCCCAACCCCCCTTTCCCAATGAGGAGAGGAAAGGAAAGGAAGACCACCCATTGGCTGGTCTGAGGTCCAGATTAGCCTGCCCCGACAGTCCCTGTGGGATTGTTGTTTTGTTGCTGGTTTTTTTGTGACCCTATCTGAGTGACGGGCAGAGAAAAGGACTGGATGAGTTAAATGATGCTGGTGTGTTGCTGTGGTTTGATTTATTTCTTACTGGAGCACTGATATTCAGTTTCCCTTAGAAATTTGCAACGTTTTCATCTTTTTACAATTGCTGTAAGAAAATCTGTCTCATCTTTGTGCATACGATCAAACCTAAACGACAACTATCCAATCGTGTAAGGGTTGTTATATCATTGGCCACAGTATGACTGTTTTGGATCTTTTGACTCAACTCCAACTAAATTTGTAGCTGTCCAGTTAAATCCTTGCTCACTTAATTATGTTGCACGTGAGTTTGATTAACTTATCTTTCTCAAAATTGTTAAACAGTCATAACAACTACATCAGAAAATGACGTGTTAGATTGAACAATATTCACATAAATATATTTGTAAATATATTCGTAATGTATAATGCTAGTTACAGAATAATCCTTGTCTGTGTAGAAAACCTGATTGATTCTTTTGCAGCAGATTTGCAAGATTTTTTCTTATTCAGTTTCCATATTATTTTTTGTGATGCCTAAAGTACTTGCACCCCTTAACATTTTAAAGTTAAAATCACAAAGTTTCTTTTTTCTAGTTTTTTTAATGTATAGAAATGCAAAGTAGAGCACTTCTGTGAATTGACAGAACAAAAACTATATACATTTTTTAAAATATTTTCTAAATCATTCACAGTTTGTTACCTCTATCAGTTTTCTTCCCCCGCCTCCCTCTATTTTTGAAATTAAAGTTCTGGAGAGGTTTAAAGCAAGAATAGGCTTTCAACATGCCAAGGTGTGAAGACCTTATAAAAATCACAAAGAGAGCATTATTCAGAGAAACCCATCAGGCCATGATCATTCCAGAGGAGCTCCATAGATCCACAGCTCAGCTGGGGTAATCTGTTGACAGGAGCTATTATTAGCCTTGCTTTCCACAAATCTGACCTTTTATAGCAAAGTGGCAAGTAAAGAAAAGACATTGTGAGAATAACGACTCAGGAACCTCCATTTGTAGCTTGCTAAAGGTAGTAAAGGTCTTAGTCTTCATGAAAAACAATGTGCAGACATCACCATGAATGCACCATCATGTAGCCAACATGTTTCATAGCTGTTCAGAATATGTTTAATATTATATTCCAAGTGCAAGGAATTAATGCTTTGAATGGCAAAAATATTTCTAGCTTTTTGAATGAAGCCCCGCTGCAGTAGATGACAGAGAGCAACTGTTGTCTTAATCGCAGCGGTTGTCCTTATGTTTATATTTTACAACATAATAATTTTACGACTGATCTCATGTTTTAAAGCCCCTGTTTAAATCAAACCAAACTCCAAACTTCTTGAAAAGTGTGCAAAAACCATGCAGACAGTGCACACTTTATTAAAAAAAGGGGGAACATAATGGTAATGTAAGCAAAGTAGGTCTACATTGTCTACAACAATGTTCCTACAACAATGTTTCCTACATTGTTGTAGGAAACATCCTCGGATCTTAAGGTGACACAGGATTAGAGGTCAGGTGAGGTGCTGTGTTCAAAAGATAAACTCCATTATGTTACCCATGGGAGGTCCATCCACACAATTTGAGCACTTGAAACTATTGTGATATGAAGTGGAAGGTCCCATGAATCTCATTAGTTTGCACTCCCATGCACATCATGCGCATGTGGTCGCTTGTCAAATTAGATTTGGGGAATCTCAAGGGGAATGCCACCAGTTTTTGTGTGTCGGCTATTTTCGTCAGACTCTTATTTATGTTATTTATGTATTCGCAGTAAAAAAGAATGAAGGGGTTACGTTTCCAGACTAGATCAACTCAAAAAGTTTTCTTTCTTTTTTCTTTTTTGTCTCGCTTCTTTACTCATCTAAAGTCCTAAGTGACTCAAAAGCCAAAGGGAATTTCAACACTCTTCAAGCTAAAGCTTTTTGAGCTTTGACTAAAATGAGGCCGACTTAAATGTGATCAAATCAACCATTAATTATCGCTGTTTTTGTAAGCGTCGCTCAGATCTGTACTGTCCCACTGCTGATTTCCTGTAAACTTCAGTTGTCTGAGTCTTATGCAGAGGAGTGAAATTGTTACCTGATTAAAGGTATTTTCCCAAAGCTTCCCCCCCTTTGGTTCCTTCTGCTCACAGCCCTCCCACTGCTCTTACCAGAATAAGGCACCCATATCTCAGACGACATTAAACAAATTGAAACCAGATTTCCTGCCTGCGCTTAAACAGCAGACAGGCTTTTACAACCCGAGAGAGGCAGTCTCACTCGGTGCAGTATAGATTGTTATTTTTATGCTCACAACATTTACTTGTTTGACTTTGCAGTCACAGACTGTTGGCTCATGACAGCAGTGCAGATTGATGTGTTCTCACCTGTCCGACGTTAAGTTCATCCTAAAAGTCATGCTGATTAGGAGCATTGTTGTGTCTAGGATGTTTTTACGGCTCATCGCTTTTGCAATGCATTTATCTGTCGCCCCTTTAGCGGCCAGCGGTTCTGACAGGTGAAAGTGAATCAAGTCTGCAATGATGAGCCTGGATAAGCTGGATAGTTGTCCTGATGCTCAGGACGGAGAGAAAAGAACGGAAAGCAGGCAGCAGCAGGGAGCAGCGAGGAGATGGAGGTGGGGAAAACCCTTGCACTGCACGCAGAAGAGCACGTGCAGCTCACTCTGGGAATGTTTAGATATCTCCTCAAACGGCTCCATATGGGAAAAAAGGAAAAGTCAATCCTCAGTGCTTTGACTGCAGTCGACTGGAGCAAAGAGAGTGGCCTTGGCTTGACTTTAGCAAACATGCGCAAAGTTCACGTACATATGATTAGACATGCTGTGCTTTGAGAAAGTATTTCCAAATGCTTGGAAGTTTTTTTTTTTTATTATTATTATTATTTATTTATTTTGCTCTATGTAATTTTCACAATTTATTTTATAAATAAAAGTTCATAAAGTCTACTACACATTTGTAGTCATGCACCTTCTCTCTGACATCTCTAAATAAAATACAAAACAGCCAGTTAATGGTCCAACTGGGTCTGATTTCATTTCAAACCAGATTAGGGAGACGCGTGAGTGGTTTAGTTAGTAACTAAACCAGATCTGAGTCTCACACATCGCTGTTTAGTCCATAATTAAATAATGCAAAGAGTATGGCTCAGCTGCAAACCTATATCAGACATTGCTGTCAGAGTAAACTTAGAGGACAGGCAGCTAAGATGTGTGATTTGAGCAGCCGAAGAGATTCCCTGGTCAGGTGGGAGCACCTACTGAAGGGTCAAATATTTGCAGCTTACAGATCTGGCTTCACTGGAAGAGCGGCAAGAGGCAAACCACTATTACAAGACAACCAAAGCAGGTGCTTTTTTGAATTTTTGCGCTACATCTCATACCAAATAGACCATCTGCTCTAGAAAACATGGCGGTGGCTGTATCATGCTGTGGAAACGATTTTGCAGCCAAAAGCCGTTGGGAGGCTTCAGACTGGGGTGGAATTTCACCTCACAGCTTACTTCTGAAAAAACAATTTGCATTATATTAATTATTAATATCACTATTGCTTTATAAATACAGTTTGATTGAACGTTAGTCAAGGGTTAGAAGGACCCAGTCGAAGTACAGTGTGTCTGAGCTTGAGTTATTTTGTGAGGACTGCCACAGATCACTGTCTCTAGGTGTGCAAAGCTGGTGGAGACATAAAAGACACAAAAGACTTAAAGCTGTAGCAGCAGCCAAAGGAAATGATTCATATTCACTCAGAGGAGCTTACTAAAAACTCCCACCACACGTTTCTGAATTTTAGTCGTAAAGAAAAGCATTTTCTCTCTACTTCATAACTGTGCACCACTTAGTCTGTCTCTTTAAAGGCTAATAAAATGCAATATTTGTGGTTGTAATGGGGAAAAGTTCAGAGGTGTCAATACTCTTTAAAGGGACTGACGGCTCTCTCTTTTTTTTTTTTTTTTTTTTTACTTTGCAGAAACATGTAATGAATTATGTTACACTTCTGTTCACCAGCACAACCTCATGCACACATCACTTTTACAATTCCCTATAACGTATTCATTGCGTCGCGGTGTCTGGGCCGTCCTCCAAGACAGTCGGGGCGCTGCGCTGGTGTGCGCGCGCTGCGTGTGCACACGGTCACCTGGATGTTACAGCCCAGTCTGTACCAGCATCAGAAAGGGGAATAGGAGGAGAAAAAGAGAAGAAATTACAGCATATATCAGGAATTTTCCAGCTAATGATGTGCGGATGTGGTAGCACCGGGGAGAGAGAGCCACTTACTGTGCTGTCTTTGTTTCATTCGCTGAGGGCCCCGTGCTGCATTCCTGTAAGCTGTGCATACTTTGGCAACAGTTGCAGTGCTCCCCCCTTTTTTCTTTTTTTTTTTTTTTTCCTGTTTTACTGTATACAGTCTGTGTGCTGCTCTTGCACTTTTCCTTCTCATGCTCCCCCCCAGCAAACCCTGATCTCCATCTATCCCCTCCACCACCCCGCCTCCATCTTACATTGTCAGTCTTTTTCCTGGTCTGGGGAGGCGACATTATAAGAGCTGTGATTGTCTTTTTTGTTGTTTTTTTTTTTTTTTTTTTTTGTACAGAACAAGTAAAAGTAAGTGAGGAAAGTGAGCGAGGGGATGAAATAATGGTGTTTACAGCAGAGCTGACTGCTGGAGCTTCGGGCCTCTCTGGAGACACAATATCTCTGTTCTGCCGTGCTCTGAATTCGGTTTTATGCTTATTATTAGGACATCCGCTTTCCCTCTATGTAACGCCTGCATTCATGTTTTATATCCTTCTGAGATTCAGAGAGGAAGGGTTTAATTAGTGATGGATCTCTTTCTGGAATGTTGTCATAAACCAGCTGAGGGGACGAGGAAAGGATCACGTTTTCTGAACTTGGTTTTCCTTTTAGGTAAGGATTGAAACTGATCATGATGTATCTTGGTCACTGTAACGTCTAGGACGTATAAAACACTTTCTGAGTGTGTGCGTGTGTGGGTCTGTGTCCAGTGGTGTTTTTTCATCCTTGGTTTTCTCGGGGGGAATGTAAACATGGGCCCCCTGCCAAACTCCACCAACCTCAGCACTGTGGTGCTAAACTTCAGTCATCCTAATCACATCAGGTCACTTAAAGGGTCCTTCTTAATGGATCTGAGCTTTAAGGGGGGATAACGTCATGGGGGCCAAAGTATGTGGCCTTCGTCATTTTCAAACAGCTGAAAATATTTTGGGAGCAATGATTTCATCCCACATTTTCTACTGTTTTATTTTTTGCTTAATTAAAATAAAAACATTTTTGTGACTATATATGACAAGAATTGTAAGATAAAAGAGTCTTTTATTCCAGAGGGAACATTTTTTCTTATCTTTTCCTGCCACTCCATGGAGAAATTAAAGATATGTGAGACAGATTCTGACCTCGGACCAGGACAGTGCAATCCACCTTGTTTCTTATTTAGAACCCGGGCCTCAGACTTTAACAGAACTTATTAAAGCATATCACATTCATCAATATTTTTGTAAAAGATTAAAAATAATAATAATTTTTTGAAAAAGTTTTTTTTTTGTTTTATTTCAGGACTTACTTGTTAATTTGGTCATTAAATCTTTCCCACTTTTCAACTTCTACTGAGCAGGACTGACTTCAAAAAAAGAGTCTTCAAAAGTTATGCAAATTGTTTTCTTCCTCTGGTCTTTCTGCATGCAGATCAAAAGTCTTCCCACATCCAAAAGAAATTGAGGAGTACTTGAGTTGTTGCTACAATCCTTGATCCAAGGGAGTGTAGAAAATACACTGCAAAAAGAATTTTAAAAAAGAGGTCAGACTTTATTAAAGAAAAAAAAAAAAGGAAGTGCAGATTGTTATGTGCTAACGTTAGTCTTCAAACACATGGTGCAATTGACTTTCAACTTTGCAGATACCACTTGGCAACGAAACACATTCATCCAGGCAAAAAGCAGGTGCTGTCCGAGTCACGTGCAAGCCCTCACATATAACACCAGCCAAACGCCCCTGCTCACTCACACTCATGCGTCCTATTGTCATACCAGCCCATTGTACTTGCACAGGGCTCATGTAGCAAAATCCCGGATGTTGCAAAGCAGGCAGACTTGGAGGTCTGGCCCTGGAGGTCTGGAGATCCTGTGGGGCAAGAGAAGCCATTTCCTCTGTCATGGGGTGCGGGAATGAGAGAACAGCAGTGCAGGCTGTGGAAGATCGTCCTGGTGGTGAGCGGGAGGATGCTCTCAGCAGAAAGGAATTCACAGAATGTTGTCCTTTTAATCTGGAGTCAGCCCTCACACACTCTGTCTCTCAGTCTAACCTCTTTGCTGTGTGTTTTTTTTTTTTTTTTTGTCTCATTTGCCTTCATTTGACCTCTCTTTAGCTTTCAGTTACCATGCCAAAGGGAGCAGAGACGTCTGACAGACAGAAAGGGAGACTACAGAATGCAAAGCAGCGGCCTCAAATCCAAAACAATTTAACTTTTCCTTTTTTAAGGCCGGCGCTCTCTCTGTCTATGACTCATCTAGAGCGTGCTGTATGCAGGAGCCTGTATCCGCTTTCATGCAGCCAATAGAAGGGAGGGAAAACGGGAGTGGGCAACGAAGGGATATGTGAAGCAGAACAGAGAACGAGAAGGGTGAGAAAGGGAGACTAAGGAAGTAGGAATGCAAGCGTGGTCGGAAGAAGAGGAGGGGAACGGACACACGCAAAAAAAGGGAACATTGCAATTGGGGAATGTCCTTTTCACTGTACCACAGATGTGTTGTTATAATCATCTCAGTGAAAACAGTTGTTAAGCTGTTTGTTTAGGCTATGACTCAGATCATGCACCTCTTGTGAGAATAATAGTTTGAGATACCTATGTGGACAGACTTAAGATTCTGGCACCCTATAGAAAGCATGAAGCTCTGTGTGTGATCATAATCCATTCATGGATATTATAAGCTCACCAGCTGTTCGCTGCTGGCTCTTTATGCATCTTGGTCTCACAGTATGTGTTTTACAGACTCAAAGGGAGTTTCACAGGAACAGTTAAAAAGTAGATGCATTTGGAAGACTGACGATAGCTCTATCCTCCAAATTTGGGGAGAACGAATCAATAAACATGTTTTGAGGGTTTGTTTTCATTTATTACGTCTGAATGTCTCCGACGTCTGCGTGAGCAAATTTATACAATTCAATTTTCTGATATGTGGCCCTCCAAAATAATTCATAACTAGCCCCTAAAGGGCTAAAAGCATGAATGGGAATACATTTTGCTTTAGAAACCACAGCTGCTGATCATCTCAGTTCCTCTGAGAGCTGAGGTGATGCAACATAGTGGTAAAGTTGTTTCTGTCTAAGCTTGTCTTAAATGGGCTGCTTTGCATACACAGATATTTATAAACATGCATGTAAAAAAAAAAAAAAAAAAAAAAATTGAAGCTGTTCAGGAGTTGCACATCATTATGGTTGCATTCTTTTATGGAAGCGAGGTTCCTTCCTGCAGCTAAAGTGATTGTTTGATTTTAAAAGTTTTATTGTCTAAACCTCGAGCTGGAACAAATGGGGCATTGGGTTCAGCGTGAACAGCTTGTTGGGGAAGCTAAACCCAGTTGCTATGGTAAATTTGAGGTAGTTAATGAAAAGATTTCTGCTTCAAAAGAAGCAGACGAGTTGTAATCTGACGCTGGATTAAATCTTTTTTCGTCTTCTTTCCGTAGCCTCCCGTGCATGTGTTATATATATATATGCCTTAATCTGCACTTGTGGCTGTGTTTTCGAATAACTGTGAGGCGGATATACTCTGAGCTCTAGGTCTGTGGTTCTTCCTAGAAGGCTTTGTGTGTGCTCATATCAGAGCTGTCTTTTGACTCTGCTGGGTGTGAAATTAATGCAGTGTGCTCGGGTTGTGTGCATTTCAGCTGCAGCTGCAAGAGTTTGCAGGAAGAAACTTTATTTTTCAAATGCCAACCCACTCTTCTTTCCACAGTAGCATACTGTGATGTTTTAATTGGGATTGATCTTATTATCTCCAATAACACACTAATACAACAAGTTAGATCCTATGAGAAAACAAACAAAGGAACCAACTGGAGATAAACGGTAAAAGAAAACATGTAAATGAGACTGTGTAGCTTGAACTGTGGTGTAACTTCGTTCATGCTTCTCTTTGAGTTTTCATTGTTTAAAGATTTGTCAATGACCCCAGGTATCAGGGTCTTCATTCTAGACTCGTGTCTTGTTTCTGGTCACATGGCCTACCCCCCACGCTGCATCTCAGCCAACTTGCCTCAACTTCCGCTCCGTTTCCAGTGAAGCAGGAAGCAGAGATGAAAGTATCACCATCTGCAAATGCACCCTCTGGCTCTATTAATAGTGTCATTCAGTTTTTTAAAAAAAGAGTGACTGAATTTTATTTTGTATTTTTTATTCTGTTGGATCTCCGTTGATCATCAGCGTGCAGTATTCTGTACCATTGCATTGCAAATGCTAAACACTTACCTTTTTTTTTTAACAATTTTTGAATAATTTTGATTTGCACAAATCTGATATTCCAAACAAAACAGCCCTGCTTCACATGACATATATGTGGCAGATTTAAATTTAACATGGGTTTTTGAAACCTATTTCTAGTCTCCTATGTTTAGAAGCAGTTTCTAAACTGTCGTGCTAAACGACGTGCTAGTTTTTTTGCTTTTCCATCAAAGTAATAACTAAACAGTTTCTGGGAAGATGAAAGAGCTATTGAGATTTTTTAAAAAGAAAAGACAACACAGAAGGAAACATTAAAGGGAAAGTGGAAAGCTTGTTCAGTTAAAACTGACTGCAATGAACACCAGCCATCTGTCTATCAAGGACAAAACCCCTACAAGCTAAGAAAAAAAGAAACTTTTCTTTGCTGTACTGCATCTCAAACAAGGTGGCAGTAATAGATCAGCCAGTTTTCCCTTCTCCAGCGGTAATTAGAGTTGATAGGTCACGTACCAAAAATCTTACCATTTCTTTTTACCTTAAGGTATTGCACCAAAGCAAAAAATTGTCACTTAATGTCTTGTACATACATCAATTATTTGTTTTTAGAAGGTGAAAGTTACGGCCACATGCTATGATGCATAAAAGAAGACAATACATGTATGTATTATAAATTATAAGTTCTATCAGTTTAGGTTTTTCTTTAAGCAGTAAAAAAAAATAAAACCTAAATCTGTACAAAAAAGTATTATATTTTCAAAAGTTGTGATAAGTTTGGCAACTTTTAGATCCTCCCATTAATTAAGAAATTAGGATTGGTTTGGAGGGTGTGGTGGAGATGTTTGCGATGACAGGCAGGTTTCATAAAATGATTCCTTTTGGACACTTTTTGAACTTGTGGGATCAGATAACTGGGTCATCGCTTGGAGAATAATAGAAGCTGCAGACCTCCCATCTTTGGTTCCTGTGCTGCATGTCTTTCCCCCATTCCTGTCAGAGTACTTGGGGAGATAAAGGCCAAAAAAAGCTGAAAAAATAGTCTAAAAAAACATTTTGCTTACATTTAAGTCTTATGTCATTTTGAGTTACTATGTTCTCAGTGTTTTTGCAAATTATAAACAACATAAATTTATCAAAGAAACAAGTCATAAACCACCTGTTGTCCTCCAAGGCTTTTTAAAAAATGTATTTTATTGTTTTTTAGTGTTGTAGTTTTTGGCCCTTAAAAGGCTGTGATGGTGTCTGACATCACCCATCATGGACAGACATCATGGTTGGGTGCAATGACCTGACAATCAGCTTAGGTGGCACCTGGCGTTTCTTAAAATGAAAAATAAAAAATAAAAAATTGAAAGGAAAGAAGAGTTCCCCCTCTGTTACTGTAAGTTACCAAACAGAGATCTGTGATTTTTTACTCAAACAAAGTTTTTATTAATTCTGGCAGGAATGAAAACAGCAAGTTGTCTGTTCAGTCGTTCTGTTCATAGACAGAAATTCAGTACCTTCATATGCTAGTCTTATCAATGAGGCTTCTCACAAGGAGTCTGGGAACCAACATTTCTGGCTCGGATTGGCATCATTGTAACTCTTCATTAGGATGTTGACAAAGACCTTCGGAACCTTGAAAATAGAGGAGCGCTCCATCGTTATCTCTAAACCCTCCCTAAGTTCCTGCAGCATGAAAGTATCATGAGATTCACATGAATCATAGCCACAGCTGCAAAAGGTAAAGTGGATTCCCCCCCCCAAAGTCATACAAACAATTAAAAATAATTTTTTTTTAACTAAAATTCCACTAGTGATGTCTCATCAGGATCCAGAGATGGCCAGTGTTACCCTGGCAACCCCTCTTTGCCACTGGTCACAGGTCCACGACGTTATGATTGTTTGGGTGTCCATCTATTTTCAAGCAAAACTTGTGAAAACAATCCTCATGACTGAAGTTTTGTCCCTCATATCTCGGTGCGCTTCAACGTGACCCAAACAGTGACCTCTGTCAGAATGCAGTTCTGAATCGCCAAGCTCTTTGGTGGCAGAGAATACCTTGTCTCCACCAACTGAGCGCATTACGGTTTTACCTTCAATCTCATCGCCATAGACAGATTGTCATCGCTGCGTCACTCTGTAAACACGAAGCTACCTCACACTTTCAAAAGCTGACCATTGCACCACTGCTACTGTCCTTGTTGGCTGCTCAGCTGTGTTACTGTAGTTATCCTTCAGTACCACATGCAACCAAATGATTTAGTTATTTCTTCGAGCACCAGATGTCTTGAGAGAATTTGAGTATAAAGGATGTCACTTTGAACTTTATTGACCACTTGAGATGCAAGACGTTCAGAGCTAATCTCAACTTATTTTATATTTTATAGCATAAACAATAACCAGGACAGCATGTTTTGTAATTCGCTGTGTTTTTTTGCATTGCTTGACATCGGAAACCTTGACGACTCTAACCCTAACCCTATCCTTACCCTTTGCCCCTGGGAAAGACGTACACAATAATGCATTTTAAAGCAGTGCATAACACCCACCTCTCCCAATGTCAAAGCCTTTGTCCGAGAATGTCAAAGTCCATATGTACCAATTTGCAAATTTTAGATGCGTCAGTGCTCAAACACACCTGAATAAAATAGTCGAATCCCGTCACCAGCAGTTATTCAGCGCTGTAGAGCCATGGTAAGTAGCAGTTCATTTGAGGTGTGTTGGAGAAGAGATGCATCTAAACGTTGCAGGATTATAGCTCTTGAATACCTTAGATCTTTCAAAAATCAGGTAGCAAGAAAGGACAGCTTTTCCGTAGTCAGTTAAAACATTGCGTTGAGAACCAACACAATGGTTTCACTGGTTTCATAAACTGATCGTGAAAGGAATCAATGCAGTCAGTGTGTTTTGAGATAGGATATTTAAAACTGCTGTTAACTCAAGATACATATTCAAAGAATTTAAACGTGCGTGCTGATCTAAAGCAGTCTAGAGTTTTGTCACGGATGGACAAAACCAGTCAGGTTAAAAGTATCTGGGTGACACTACATACTTTTTGCTTACAAGCATTTGCCTCAGAGCTTAACATCCTGATAAGCACTCTTCAGTGCTTGAAGAGGGAAACTGCAGCCAAATGCTGTTGGAAAGAAACACTACAGAGTTTAGGAAAGCACCTGGAACCAGTCCACTCTCTTACCAGGGGTCACTGAGTTTTGTCTGGAGGCTTTCCCTACTGTAGCTGTTAACAGAGGCAGGCTGCACACACAATCACTCTGAGAGGTCCCAGGAGTTTCAGGGACAAATTTGGAAACCACACTTAGTGTGAAGTGACACAAAATGGCTGCCGTTAGACCTCAGGAGGTATGGTGAAAGACAGGAAGAGCTTTTTTCTTTCTTTTTTTTTTTTTTTGCATGTTTTCTACTGCATCTGTCACATCAAAAATACATACATTCTGTCTGCATGTGAATTTTGCCTGTTTCTAAATCAGCTTAAAGCAGTGTGAGTAGCTGGTGGACTGTTGTGAAAAAGAAAACAGAGACTTGTAAATCAGAGCTGGAGGCATGTCCTGCCAGATATGATTTCATGTGTTGCATAAGGCCAAGATGGAGGCAAAAGCTTTTAAGTGTGCTACTTGTGTGCGTGTGTGTGTGAGCCCGCATCGACGATGACATTTACCTAATGCTGCTGGCAGTTGATCAGCATTCAACTCTTTGTGCTCCTACAATGAAGGCTCAGTAGTTTTTTTTCTGCTGTTTGCGGTGCAGGTGGTGACGCTGTGGTACAGAGCTCCTGAAGTGCTGCTCCAGTCCAGCTACGCTACACCGGTGGACCTGTGGAGCGTCGGCTGCATCTTCGCTGAAATGTTCAGGAGGAGGTGAGGTGTGCACAGAAGCAAACACGGCCAGCGAGCCTCACGTTTAGAAATGTCTCTGGAATCCGCCCAGCCTGTGTAGTGTTGATATCTCTGATAGGCTCATGAGAGGATGAGCAGAAATTAAAATTACAAGAAGGAAAAACAACCTCAACAGTGGGAGTGAAGGCACCAAACAGCGAATTTTCTGTATCAGTACCAAATTACAGTGCATCGGTAGCTACTATTTTCAGCTTGTTTTTTTTAATAGTTTAAGACTGTGTGAATCCAACCAGTTTTATTCCAATATAATCACATGCTCCACGGAAACTTGGTCAAGTGCCCATTCTGGTTTTCAGTATGGGCAAAACCATACTGAAAACTACTGCCCCCGTTGAGTAAATTTTAGATGTACAGGGTCCCAGAATACCAGGGAACCCATTCGCGTGGGAATACTTTCTGTAAAACATGTTAAATGTCTCAGCACAACATTTTCTTAACCTCCCCAAGTTCCATTCATGTGTAACAAAGAAAAATAGGGAAGTACAAAAATAAACTAAAACTAAAATTTAATGTCTGCTCCGATGTCTGGGAGCAGAGCTGCTGTCCTCTCGTCGTCCTGTATTTTCACTTTGTGACATAGGTGAGCACTGTGGACTGAGTGTCTCTATTTGTTACTCAGTGAAATTGAGCATTAATTACAGTGTTGAGGACCTAATATGTTAGGCTATCTTTCAAAGTAGTTGTGTAGAACATCTTCAGACAACAAGTAAATGCAATGCAAATCTGATTTTTTTTTCCTCCATATGGAACCCATATTTGACTTTTTTTTATGATAGTCTAAATAGACCAAAGCCAAAATTTTCTTCCTTCCTTCCTGCCCCCTTCAAAAAAGTTCCAATTTGTGATGCTTTCTATAGGTGGTGTAAATACATGTCAAAAATGCATTTCTTAGAGTTCCCAAAAATGTTCAATTAGTAAACCATGACTTTCTATTTCCCTGGGATATAAATACAAAATGACACAAAAGCCCATTTCTTTCAACCACTGGTCACAAGACTAGATGAGGACCCTTATTCATCTTGCCAACACCCACAATGAGCAGGATTGTAACACAGATTAAAGAAAAATTGACTAAAGCTACAGAATACAGCAAATAGTTACATCTTGGAGTCACTAGGTCTTCCTAGCAGGCATTAGATGCCGTCTGCGTGTTGTTTTTGGTGTGAGACTGGGAAAAAGACATTCACTTCCTACCATAACAAATATATTGCTTTTTCTATTTTTTTCTGGGAATTAACCGCACGTTAGGAGGGAAAAATGTGGAAACACACCACATAGCCACTGCAATGCATTGTCGAGGGAGGACCTGTGATCCCGTGGGCCTTTTCCTCAATTATTAACCGTGGGAACCTCCTAGGAGTGTGTGACATTGTGGAGCCTTGAGAAGCACTGGTAGGCTTCGTCTATCTATAGCGTAATGGTCACAGCATTTCTCAGCCAACGCAAATAATTTGCTTGACAAAAATAACCTTCCTCCAAAGTCGTCATCATGAATGTGGTCGGAACTATAGCTGTGGATTAGCTTGTGCAAAGACACATTGTGTTAAAAACTGACATGAAGGCTTGCTGGGCAGTCATGAGGCTGTGATGACCTGCAGGAGTGGAAATTGTTCAGAGATGTTGTATTCTGCTTTGGTTGCAATTTGCCACTTTTTTTTTTATTGTTTGTTTTGCTTCATTTGGTAAAAAGAAGTTTCGAATCATTTTCAGCCATTTAAGATTTTTTTAAATCCCCAAAACAGTCTATATGGAGCTTTATGAATGTAGTCTCCAACAATAAGCAATCCCTTGAACAACATGGGCTGCATTTTAAAAGCCTAGTGAATCATAGCATTACTAAAGTTAATGTTTTAATGACAGTTTTGAGTTATCTTTATAGTCACTAACTGCACAGTGTTCATGCGTTAGATCACTGATCATGATTTCTTCTGCTTTTGGAAAGTACCTCTTCTGAACCCAGAAGACCCAGAGTTTCCCCTAATAGCACTGACACGTGATTACTCGATGTTTGCCTTCACGCATTGGTGGTTGTCTGTTTCTTTTCAGTTGGAAATTAATTTGAGCTTCTTTTTCTTCTAGTGAACTTTCACCCATAAAGCAAATTATCAACACACTACTTGTCTGACACATTTCTTTAAGAATAGACTTAATATGATGGGCTAGCCTAACTCAGAGGTCAAGAAAAGGGTTCACATTTTAAATTTGCGCAAACTGGGATGTTTGGGAATTCTTTCCACTCTCTCACTGGTTAGGCTTGGATGTCCCAGCACTATACTGGGACATAGTGGTTAAAAAAAAATCTGTTGAATCAAAGATTTATTGATAATTATTAACATTTTTTAAATATATATACATATATATGTATATATTTTATATATTGTTTTTTTTGTGGGGGGGGTTTTTTCAAAAATTTGTGTAAGTATTGAAAGGGAACTTAAATGTCCACCTTGTATTATGTCGAGTCCAAGCCATTTAACCCAAAAGTAGGAAGTGAAGAAAGTTTGAAATCCCTACAGGCTTCATTCACTTTTGATTTTTAGCTTTAGATGGTCCAAACAAAGTTTTCACACAGTTTACACATTGAGTCATTTTGGGAATTTACTAAACCACTTATCACCACCTCAAATGACACCTGACAGATGTTTTTGAGCAATAGGCAATCACATTTCAGTTGGCTTATCAAACCATTACAGTAACACAGGCTGGCTGTTGTGGTTGAAGCTTGCAAGTCAAGATTCTGGTTCTTGGTCTACGTATTTCAGTTTGTGGTTTAACGAACTTCACACTGGAGAGGCACACTAATAACGGAT
Organism: Poeciliopsis turneri; assembly: GCA_922788865.1. NCBI lineage: Eukaryota > Metazoa > Chordata > Actinopteri > Cyprinodontiformes > Poeciliidae > Poeciliopsis > Poeciliopsis turneri. Next base: position 6,397 of record CAKLNU010000886.1, on the reverse strand, counting down.
TTTGGTTTTGCAGTAGGAAAAATACACATGGACTTTTTTCATGTAGGAAAGAAAATGTTTAAATTTATTCCTTAAGCACAGAATTAAAAACTGTTCTGTGCAAGCCTATGTAAAGAAAAGTGTGTAATCAAAAGTAAAATGAGTTAGCTGGTCTTGTGTGTGTGTGTGTGTGTGCGTGTGCGTGTGTGTGTAGGTGTGTGTGTGTGTGTGTGTGTGTGTGTGTGTGCAATAGCAGATAAGAACTGTCATTCTGGGGCAGGGCTTATTGCCAGGAGGAGCAGCCCTGCTTCCTTCCCCAACCGTCCTCTCACCCCATCATGCAAGCATGTGAAAGTTCACGAGCTCAAAAGGTCACACAGGGTTAAAACAATTTGATTGGCATTTTGTTTTCCCTTTCAAATCATATGTTTTTTTCCAGCTTTGCAAATTTACCTTAAGAGCCCAGGAGTAAAACTATTTGGAACTGCACCCACTCTCTTCTTCATTTGTTTTTTCCCATTTATGATTTCTTTTGAATTTCTGACACAAAAAAGGGAACAAATACAAGTGAATCACTTTATATGTGAAGGTAGACCCCTGAAAGCTTTGTCACATCCAAATGGTTTCCAGCATGCCATAATGACGAGGATTTGCTGACATACTTAAATAAACTCCTATTTGGATTGAATTGTCTGCAGCTAGGTACTGTTTTGCATTTGAGAAATTTGAGAATTAGAAGTGAGCTTGATCTTTATTATAAATTCTACTTGTAATCTATAAAATGTTTGCACTCTTGCTAATATCGGCATATTAGCATGAGAAATCTGGTGACTCGAAACAATAATTTTTTGACAACACCCTTACTAACTTGTGGTTACCCACAGACTGTGCAACAGAGATAAATGAAAGACTGCGACGCAGATGTTTCTGTCAGACATTTTAAGTTGGTGGCACAGCAAATGATTATTGGCTCCTTGAAAAATTATAAAATGAAATTGCAAATGTGGTTTCTTACACAAATTGTGTCTTCTGTTTAACAGATTAAAGCATTGAAAAATGCTGGATAAAACCTTACTGTCCTCTCAAAACCTTTGAAACTGCGTCAGTCCATCACTCTGCTGGGCACCAAAGTAAATCCAACTGTTTAGTCCAATATTGTGGAGGAATTATGTTCACCGGACAATTTTTCCATTTGAACCAAGGTAAAAATAATTCCCCCTTCAAAGTAGCACTTCAAATATCTGCTGCAATCCATAAAGCACATAGAAACGTCTTTTACTGTTTGTTTAAAAATGTCCTTTTAGAAACGAAAAGAGATTGTCTGAATCTGTTGGAAGTTCTTTCTTGACAGCAGGTAGTAGACCCTGTGTGTCATCTAAGCTAGGGCTTCCTTTTGTCTCTCAGTTTGACAGAGAAAGCTGTTAAAAGCTTTGCTGTGTATTTGTAAATGTGGGCGTCCTCATTTTTTGGCACCTGACCAGTTTTTTCTTTGAGCTGGAAGGTGTAGGAGATTAAAGGACACCTGGAAGAAGTGATGAAAGAAAGAAAGCAAAAGGAAGCAAAAGGAAGATTTAGGGGAAAGTGCAGAAAAGACAAAAATGAGGAAACACTGTAACTCATATTAGCTTGCACCTAAACTGTATTTAAAGGTTATAAGTCAAATGTCTCTGGAGCTACATTTTATAAATTCTATGTTTTGTTTAAATTTTGTATGGGTTGCAATCTTGGTCAAGAGTATTTATGTTCTTTGTTATCTCATGTTACAGAAAAGTCCAAACTTTTACAAGGAATCAATATCTTTACATTTTCCCCATTACTATTTTCTTTTATCTTCTTTCCAAACATCCAAACATGCCTTTGTGGAAAAAAAAAAAAAAAAAGGTAAACAACTATAAACCATCATAAGAATACAATGTGTGGAAATTTCAAATATTATACAAGTCTGCATCTGCGTGGCAAGGATGGTTTCTGACTCATATTTCAAGAAAATAAGGGAGAGAACGCCTGCTTGTTGACATTCCACAAATCGAAAAGCCTGAACGTGGTGTGTTCATGGTCTGGGAGAGGCCCTACGTCCTTGTTGACTTTTTCACAGCTTGAGACTCGATTGATAAATCCTCTGCAGAGCATAGTCATGTGCACATGTCCACACAGATTGACACGTAGGTAACAACCAAAGATTGCGCAGCACTTGTTGGTCCATGCAGTTAAAACGGAATATGCATTTTCTCCAAAAAAAACACAAAAAAACAACAAAACAAGACAAAAAAAGCTGCATTTCTGTCTATTTCGCCCTCAGACAGATTGACGCTCTCACGTGCAAACATGTGCACACATTCCAGAGGTTGCTTCAGTGGAATGTGGGACAGTGCCGAAATGGCACTAAAGGAAGCATGACTCAACTGCCTATCCCAACCTCGTGTCACCCTTCGACTACTCATGCATTTGTATGCGAATGTGACATGCACTTTGATAACTTTTGAGAGGACTATAATCCCATTGCTTGTCTTTGCATTTTCGCAGTCTATGTATCTGCATTTTATTGAAAATGTGTAGATGCACAGTTGCGTCAAACTGTTGACTCTGCACATGCCAGTGGTCAAACTTAGGTGAACTATTCCCACTTATACTCCACCGCAAACCAACAAAGCACTCTAGGTTCTTGGAATTATCAGCCCTATTTGTTTTGGCATAATAACTTGCTGTAGGTGTTTTGTTTGTTTTTTTGTTTTGTTTTTTTGCAACTGTCAGAAACTGGTTTGGTCTGATCTTAAAATGTGTATCAAAAGCTTTATTCAAAAGACTTCATGTGGGGCATTTTGTCCTTGCAGTGGTTCAGCAGCAAAAAACATTTGTTGATTTAGATAGAAAAAAGAGATAGACTCACATAATTAAAATTAAATCTCGTGCCAGATTTTAACTTCTAAGCCAGAGCTTAGAGGCTGCTTTTCATTGTCCAGTATTGGGTGAAAAATATCTCGGGACACTTTGATTGTGTAGGAAAGTGTGGGTGTTCAGCTATGCAAAGCTTCCGGCAAGTGGGAAAACACAGGGAAGTACAAGGTGGCTGGCAGGTTACTGCTGACTTTGCTCAAGTGAGGTGCACTTGAACAATACTCAAGCCAGAAGATAAAATACATGACCAGCACCTTGCAAAAATATTCATACTCCATAAACTTTATTTACCTAATTAGCAAATGTGCTACAGTTAGCTTTCATCTTAGCATATCAACAGTACTTCTGGAAAGGCCTCAGAGGTTTGTCGGAGAATAATAATGATTAAAAAGCAAATGAAACTAGAAATGGAAGGAAGTTTGGATCCGGTCCTTGAAGTATTCTAAAAGAATACTCAGGACTCATTGTCTCAAAGAGCTCTGTTCAACCAGCTCTTCAAAAATGAAAAGACTATGGAAACTGGGCAAGACATGTTTTTATCCGTAGGGCAACTGCAAGCTGTGCACAAATCTATTTTGAATCAAAAATAAGTCCATTGTTGTAAGAAAAAGACTATAAAAAGTGCTGTTTGCATTTTGACACAAAGCACATAGGAAACTAGGCAAATACATGGAAGAAGGTTTGTTCCAACAAAAATCTTAGTTTTTGACCAATGTGGAAAAACAATGTCTCTGGAAGAAAACCAAAATTTGCACATCATCTTCAACACATCTCCCATGATAGGACATGGTGGTGGCACCATCTCGCTATGCTGCTTTCTAAAGCAGCGAGAGAGAGAAGTTGGTCGGAGTTGTTGGAAAGATGGATGGAGCTAAAAACCAGTGGATTTCTGGAATTGGAAGAAAACCTGCTGGTGGTTGCAGAAGAATGGGTCTTTTCATTTGCAAGAGATTTTCATTCCGCCTCACGGTCATGCCCCACTTTGCACTTTTTTATCATAATGTTTTATTAAAATAGCGAGATTTGTAGCTGTTAAATGAAAATTTGTGAAAATGTTCCTTCTGTGTAAATGTTTTCAAAAATGCTGTGTGCATATTAATCTGGGTTTTGGTGGTGACTTATCGTTGTTGTGCAGTGAAAGTTTTTTACTTTGACATGTTTTGCTACACTTCAGTAATTCAGAAATGTCAGATTTCCCCTGCTATGCCTTGAGATTTGAGGTGAATAGGTTCATTGAAGCTCCTCTCCCTCCTTCCCTTTCAGAAAATCTTGAACAGGAAAGTCTCATTTCCATGGCTCTTTCGGCATTACAATAATCCAACTTTTCTTTCATAAGCGTTTCAGTCCCAATTGCCTACTCACATTGATGAAGCAGGGTGCCAAAGCTGACTCATGTAGGAGCTAAACAGACGTTTTCTATTCTGCGAGGCGACTGGTAGGCTTGTGCTGATGATGACTGCTGGAATTTGTGCGAGTGCCAGGCCCGAGCCATGACCGCCCACAGGTATCCGAAGACTGCCCAAAGCCACAGGAACCACCAGCAGTCCTGCTACTGCTCCCCTCCCTCTTTTCATCCTGGTTCCCTCCTTCCTGTCTCTTTCAGTGGTCTTACCAATGCTGCTACACAATCCTGACAACATGTGGACTTCAAACGTTCGCATCAGCCTCTCACATTCCTGTTTCCTCCCGAGTCAAAGCCTGCATATGAGTTCTGTTCACCTACAGCAGAAATTTGGACTCTGAAGCAGAGAATCGGTTGCAATGTCACACAGATGGCAGCGAAACTGACTTGTTCTTTTTATTCCCTTCCTAGACCCCTTTTTCGAGGAAACTCTGATGTAGATCAGCTGGGAAAGATCTTTGAGTAAGTATGAGTATAATTTGCTTCAAAACAAGACAACAAAGACCTTCTCAGGGCAATGGATTGTGCATAACTCTGTTACTGACACAAATGCAAAAACAAAAAATGCTTATTATTCATAATCTTTATCGTTTGACAGTGTTGTTGGAGTACCTTCACCAGACGACTGGCCTCAAGAAGTGGCCTTACCACAGAGTGCCTTCACACCCCGACCCCCAAAACCAATAGAAGACTTGGTGCCAGACATGGATGAGGATGGACGAGGCCTGTTAATGGTAGGTAAATTGAATCTCTCTTCAAATCGTAAGAATGTTTCTGACTAACTATTCTTCTTTTCTTTTTTTTGTTTTTATTTTTATTTTTTTCAATTTTCTCCTACCTCTGTAGCAATTTCTCACCTTCAACCCCTCCAGGAGGATATCTGCCTTCTCTGCCTTGACTCACCCCTACTTTCAAAGCGTGGACAGTGACAGCAGGAGTCTGTACGCTACCCACTCAATCCCCAGCAACAAACCTACTATTGAGGAGAGGACAGCCTGATAGTCCTCCTTACACCTGCAACTATCCCAAACAGTGACTATAAGAAGTATTTTTGGACCCATTTGGTATTTCTGGGTGTTTAGCAACCGAAAACCATTAATTAAGCTTTTTGACACTTACCAGTGGAAGAGGGTCCTTAAGCTTTTACATAAACGTCAGCCTTTTATTCTAACAGACTGAATCTTTGTGCTGCACCTTCATTTTGTCATAATACATTTGATATGGACTCATATCAAATGAGTCCATATTTGGTTTGTTTTTTTTAACTGGTATTGTTTGTATTGTTTTTTTTTTTTAACTGGCTAGTTTTAGACCGCTTGAAGATCCTCCTATTGCCCTGGGTTGTAAGGTTTTTTTCTGGAGTTGTATTTAAATCCTTTTAAATACAAAACCTAAGCATTCTGTTAAAAAAGTTATTTCAACATAGCGTTTCCAGCATCTAGGCACACATAAGTTAGCGTGCCAAAAAAGTTGACGTGGTGCCGTCCTCTTTTTATCTTTACCTTACTTTTAATTTCCAATAAGACAGCAAAGGTTCTTTAGTTTGCAGAAGCTCCTTTTGTAGATGCGGTATTTTTAATTTAAAAACGTGAGCCTGATTCCCACAGCCAACAGCGATGGCTTCAATCGAGATGTAACCTTATTGATGCACCCTTTAGTTGCCTTTTTACCTTGCAAATCCTTAAAAGAACATTGAAAGAACAGAAGACAGAAATCTTCTTTTATTATTATTCTTTGAATGTATCACTTGGATTCACCATGATGCTGAAAAAAATATCAAAACTGCTGAAATTAAACCTAAACATGCTTTCTGAGCCTTCAGTTTAAGGCTGAGGATATTTATGCAACAAGATCATTGCAGCTTTCTTTTACCCTTCTTCCGCTGATGCTTTCACTTGACTTATGCAAGATAAATTTCACATTTACATTACAAAACAACATTTTTATCTGGTGTTTTGAGGCCAGTGTGTCTGTATGTCAAAAAGCTTAATTAACTGCCGTTTTATGTGTCATAAATGTAAGATATAATGAAATAATGGGAGGGAAATACTTTTTATAATCAATGTACAACACTCCTGAAAGTACTCAAAAAAAAAAAGCAAGATTAGCAAGAAGGCATGA
>CAKLNU010000883.1:85000-191072 GCA_922788865.1 Poeciliopsis turneri | reverse complement strand
GTGTACTTTGGTTTCAGTTGTGTGTGCTCTTTTAAACTTGACCTTTCATCTCCAGACTTTCTGCTTTTCTGCCTGTTTCAGTCAAATGACAGAACAGGAGTTCAACATCCTCCTTCTGACAAATGTTCCACTAACAAGGAACCACATCATGTGCTCATTAGGTTTTAAGCAACAAATTATCCCAGTTAACAAAAATAAAGACTTGACCATGACAGTTTGTGTTATTAATTTAAGTTGTTTCACGGAGTTACTGGAATAAATTGACTTTTTCAGTAATAGTGTTATTTTACTGAATTTAGCTAAGCTGTGTTTCCATTGCTAATGGCAGCGCAAAAAACCCAGTTTCTCTCTGCTGCAGATACGAACCCATAAAATAGAATCAAATGTAGATAAAGCTTGTTCGCATAGATTCATTAAAAATGCTATCTCTTCATCTTCCAGTGACTTCTTGTCTTCTTCTTCTTGTTGTTTTGCACCAGTGGCAAAACCCAGTTGTTGATCACGTGACTCCTGTGATGTCAAAAGTGTTTCTTTTCCTTTACATTTAAATAGACCAATTTTGATGAGGGTGGAAAAAACCCCCACCTCATCCTGTCTCTAAAACGCCTTATGTAAAAAAAAAACCCAAACAAACAAAAGAAAAAATAAGTTTTTAAAAATGTACTCGTGTCTGTTATCATTTCAAATTGCGTGATTACATAACCATTGGAAACACAGATAGTGTGTTGTGGGGTTGCTGGTATAGATTGATTATTAACTGTGACATTTTCTCTCTATATTTGAAATGTGTTAGAACGACTAGACCCAGGACAAGAGGAAACGTGAAACAGAAGTTCACATTTAACTTGCTGCATGGTGATGGTGAATCACTGGCAACACAACTGGAAAGGACTTGGAAACACAAAGTGGTCATTTACCCAATTCCTCTTCAGAGATTCTGACGTTGATTATCTTGAATCCTCCAAAGTTTAACAGAGGAAGAAACGGAAATGTTGGTTTACGAGGACTGTTTCACCCACAGGGCCACAAAAAATCAGGATGCGCTTCACGCTGGAAACAAGGGATGGAGACACAGATGAGCAGCTGGTTCTTACTCACCTCTACAGCGATGTCAGATCTCACCACGAGGAAGTGAATGATCTTTATATCCGTGATCCAAAAGTTCAGTGGTTGGGTAAACAGTCCGGCTGAGCAACAAAGAGGGGCAATGAGGCAGAAACAAATCCCAAATCCATGAAGCTGTAATCAATATCCAGGTGCTTCAAGCACAAGTACAGAGACACTCGGGAGTCAAGAGAGAGCAGGCAGAGGACAGCAAGCCGGTCAGATACACGATCGAGATAGCAGACAGGAACGCTAGAAGGCTGAGAGGACGGCTGACGATCCAACACTGAGCGAGTGCAGAGCTGGAGATGATGGGACGAGGCACAGGTCACGGCGATCGGTCAGCAGACGACTGGAGCAACACTAGACTTAACCAAGTCTGTCACATGATGCGTTAAAATGAGCTCAATAATGTCCAGTTTCAATCGTTTTTTGCTTACAGAATTCAAAAACCATTTCATTAGTGGGTTTTGTTGTTTCCATTTTGTTTGTTGTTCTTTGGTTTTGCCTCATTTGGGAAATTTAAAATGTCATGCTGTTCCATTGTTAAGAGTCCTTTACTAAATCTAAGTTTGTAGGTTTTCAAGAGGGCAAAGTTGCATTTGCTGGAACAGTGAAGATTGTGACAATATTGTCTTGTAAACTTTTGTTTTTCTTGTTTATTCTATGACGCTTTATGATAATGACACCATTATTGCAGAGTTGGATCAAAACTTGCATTAAAATTCAATTGAAAGTGTCAACTTTGCATTATTTTGTAAATGACACTTTTTAATGTAAAGTTACATTAAAACCTGCATTAAAAGTACATTTAAAGAATCAACTTTGTATGAAAGTGTCATTATTTATCGAATGACATTACATGGCAACAGTCATACCATTCATAAAGACTCTTACATCTTCATAACAGGTGTTATGTCATGTCAAACCCCATCAAATAAAGTGTTACTGGTTATTCTAGCAACAATAATAATAACCACAATAACAAGAAATTTCCTCTTCAATTAAGATTGCAGTTTTGAAGGACTTAATGGAAAAGTCAAGAATTCACCTTCAGATGAAATCAACCCTTAGTAACCAGTGAGAGTCCAGATATAGAAATAAGCCATTTAAGTTACTCATCTTTTATTATTGCAAACATAACCCTAACCCTTTGTTGCATAGATCTAATAATGTTAGATCATTAGAAAGTACCCGGTACGACTCGGCACAAGATATACTTCATGCCAACCACAACCCAACTTAGTGTGTATCTGACACCTGAATCTGAACATCTGTGTGTGTGTGTGTGTGTGGTGTGTGTGTGTGTGTGTGCTCCACCGCTTATCTCCATGCAGATATTCACAACTTACAAGTCTTCAGTTTTTTGTTGTTTTTTTTTTTTACCTTCCTTTTGCATTTCATTTGCACTCCAGATGCTAAATCATGGTTCCAGTCCGCTGTGACTTTTTGAAGCTCAAAAGCCGTTTCATGGCTCTCCAGACCTCACAAGCCAATCAAAGCCTTCATTTTTTTTTTTTTTTTTTTTTTTCTCACAATGTCATGAGACGAAGACGTCAATCTGGCAGCCAGTGGAGGTGAGAGCCTATAAAAAGCATTGGCACAGTAACACAGTTGTCAAGATATGCATAGCTTACATCTGGGGGTCCTTCAGGAACGGAGCCTCTGGAGGGACGAGAAGATGGAAATAGCACTCGTGAAGAGAACTTGAGCTGCATTAAAACAGTGCAATCACACACTTTCACACTCGTACTAACGCGGCTCTCTCAGCAACAAGATCGACTTCTCTCCTTCAAAGGCAGTCTCATTTCCCCAGCGCCAGAGTCATCTGCGTCTGCCTGTACGCAATCATTCGCCGGCTTGTTCCTGGCTGTCTTTTTTTCCGTCTCCCATCTGTTTTGCTTCTTTTTGGGCCTCTGCTGTACTTCCACGCACACGGGTCCTCAGCACTCAATAACCCGGCGATTCGGTAAAACAGACCGCTTTACCGAGAGCTGCAGAATGCTCCCGTTGAGCCAATTTCTGCTTCAGTTAAGTAAATTGAGGAGAGCAGGAGTGACGAGCAGAAGTGTTTATTGATCCCCCAGTGTTACTTAAACGTGAAGTCGTTAGAAGTGTGACTGTACACACGCGTAGGGTGAAAGTAAGCACACATTATAAAGTACATTTGTGCCATACTCTTTCCACTGATGGATGGACCTTACCGAGCTCCGCCCACAACCGACCTAGAAAATCCCACATGGCTCCAAGTCTCACAAACAAAACATCCCGGCGCTTTGTTTCCATGTAAACATGGGATCTTCCACTTGGACTGATAGAATATTTCTGAGTCGATTATTGCATCATTTCTTCTGGATTTTCACCAAATATCAGCTACAACAATGGACAGAGGAACTAACAAGTTCATGTCATCTTTTTTGAATGACATCAAGGTGTTTGAGCCACGATGCCTCCAACATTATGCACATCACAGCAAAATGCTTTCGGTCGATGAGAAAAACATAGCATCAATATGGACAAGATCACTGATGCCTGTTGTTCTCGCAAGGCTGGGTAAGTCGGGCATTCATCGTTTTGTAGGTTACTTTTGAAAACAGTGGGTGATTCTTGTGGTTTGTTGGCAAATGTTTGAGTGTGCCTAGAGTGGCTAACACAAGTAACAGTTTAGTCAAAAGCATTCTCTGCTAAAATAAAATCATTACTGTACGTCACATGCAGTACACATTGCATATTGATCTGTTTAGCTAACGTAAGACTGTGTTGCAGACAGGCTTCAATGTGTAGAGTTAGATCAGTACTGCCATTATGCTGTACTTAGCTAAAAGGTGTTCATGATGGATGTGTTTATAATTGATTTTCTTGCTTTCAGAGAGAAAAAAAGAATACTTACACCAGCACACGCTCCTTTGTCCTTGTTGGTCCTACAAAGGTTGAGCTGCTCATGCGGTCATGAGCAAGCGTTGATCCAAGCGAGGCTTTCTGCGTCTGATTTTGGAAATCTGTGAATTTTACGACCATAAATACGATCAGGATACCTGACATCACCAGTACAGACACTCCACTGCCAATGGACAACCATTGATTTTCGATTGCTGATGCGAAAACTTTCTACCGGTCTGCTAGTCCACAATGTGGTATGGCGCTACATTAGCATGTGTTTACTAATGCATGTACATTAGCTTGTGTTTGTGAGACGGCCATGCACATGGTACCGCGGCTACTATGTAGAATGGGCATCAGCCAATGAAACGCGGCCACTGTGGTAAGGTCCATTGAATGGAGCTCTGTGAGCCGTTCCACCATCGGGAAATCTTTTTCCAGCCTAACCCCACTTCAAACTTCTCCACAACTTCCTCTTTAACCTGTCTGGCATGTTTCTTGGACTTTACGTTGCCGATTGCTCCTCAACCACCGAGGCCGACACAGACACAGTAGAGGGATTAAATCACACGCAGGTGGGACTGTTTACCAACTAGCAAACATCAGGCAACTTCTGAAGACAACTGGCTGCACTCGGAGAAAAGGGGGCTGAAGACTTTTGCAATACACTTCTGTATTTCTTGAATACAGTAACCGTGAATCCTCCCTGACTCCATGCTCTGTCGCCATCCCACCTCATGCCCCAAAGGTTGCCAGGGAACGGCGCCTCCTCACGATTGCGTGGGCGTACGAACAGTCAAGTGGATGGGTGGCTGGAGGGAAGGGAGGCGAGGCTTACGTAGGCCAAAAGCCTTCAGCACTCTACTCGTTACCCAGATCAGCTTTTTAATCTTTTTCCCCGCAGTCCCGGTTGGCAGTCAGACACAGTGGGAGCCCAATTAGATTTGCGCCGTCGCTACAAAACCTTCTGGTCTTTGTTCCCATCATTCCTCAATTTGCGCCGCGGAATGGGTGTCTCTGTGCCGTAGATTTCCAGGTATCACAGCAAATTGATGTGTAAAATGTGTGGCAAAGTTTTCCCCAAAGCACAAACATTTCAAAACGATACATGTGATCTCACATAAAGGTTTTAAAACGTGTGGTTCTTAACACCCAATCGGACACAAGAGAGCCCCAGCAAACAACAACAAAACTCTATTCTAAATAAATGATAAATATAAAACGGTGAAAACGTAGAGTAAAACAATAACAATGCTGCCTGAAAAAGCAACTTTCACGCTATAAAAACCAAGCGTGTTTCTTCCAAGTACCTTTCCCTCTTGACACCTACTTGACTCACGAAACATCTCACCATGAATGCCTTCAGTGGTCTGACCGCGTCTGCTGTTATCATTATTTTTTGTTGCAGCAGTCTGCAGGGCTGAAATACGAATCCTTTCACACCGACAGAAGCCCTTCTGCCTCTGGCAAAGAGGAAACGGCAACCAGATGTAATATATTCTGAGCTGCCAGTCGACAAAGTGTTTTTGTTGTAACACAATTTCTCCTGACTTGGATGTATGTTTTCAAATAACAGCAGCACGGAAAAAAATTTTATTTACTAGTGATAAACTACAAGCAATGAAAGGATTTGTGCACTTATTTTTTTTACTCCACTGATGTTATGTATTGTGTTTCCCTGCAAGAAGGGTTCTGGTTTGCACTTCAGGCTTTCTAACTTCTGTATTTTTTTTTTTGTGGCTTTATTCTTCTTTGGTTCCAACTTCTAGGTTCCACTTGTCATGGATTTGAGGGTGCCTACTGAGTAGTAGCGGCTGCCGAAATGGACAATAAATACACATACAATACATATAAACACCTAGAAACATGGACTGCATACACAACAGTTTCAAATCAGCAGCAGAACATGCAGGAGACAACAATTGTCAAAACACAGAATATACTGCATTAACGAACTCAGTGGAAGCCATCTTGGATCTACAGTGGACGCTAACGCCTACAGTCTTCCATTTCTACACTTTTTTTTTTGTTCAGCCAATCAGCACCAACGAAAGTAAACAACATTCCAATCCTGGATTGGATGCTTTGCTAATCTAACAGCTAATAGCATGCCAGTTAGCATCGCAGCTCGCTATGCAAGCTGTGTTTCCTTTCGAATAGTTCAGATACGGTCTTCAAAAAAAAGTTCACTAATATTCCATAAATAATTTTGAGTTACCCCCGCTGTATTTTTAAATTGTACTGAGCAACTGCTTCTGCCTTGAGAAGCTTGTGCAGTTGTTCGTGGGCCGTTTTCTTGCTACATGGAAATGATTTAGGTTCATAATTACAGCAGCGATTTTGAGCTGAATCGATATTTTAAAGGTCTGTGTTCTACTGCACCATTCCAACCAATTTGCCAGCTGCTGTGTTGGCTCAGACAGACTTTACACTGCAAAACAACAAGCAGACACTGTCACCTGATGTATATGTATATATATACATATATAAATATATATAAATAAAACCTGAGCTCGAAACGACGCGCACTTCAAAACGAGCCTCAAACTGAATAAGAATGAAATCCTGTTCAAGCCTTCTCTTTTTGGCTTATAAACATTTTGATTGGGTGTTTGAGAAGCATAATTGAAGCATGAATTTCTCTCTTCATTTGCTAAGTTCTTTGTATACATTTTTTTTTTTTTTTTTTTTGTATTCTGCTCACAGCGGTAATGATCACTGTAATTAACTCTGAATTTCCTCCTCGGGGCGTTCCGCTTACGCGCTTTCTCATTTTGCTCATGCTGTAGTCTCTCATGTAACATTTATAACATTTTCCAAAATAACCTAACGTCTGCGCGACAGAAAACATGACATATTCTTCTACAATCATCATAAAAGCAAACCAGTTTCCCACCATCTTTGCTGAACGGCACCATTATCTCTCTCCCAATTTTATGCCTTCAACCTCTACAGATCTTTCACTGTGACTCTCTGACATCTTCGCACTCATAAATTACATGACGGCTGTGTAATTAAAAATGGGACGACGAGGAATTGTTACCTCACCGTTTCCCACCATCAGTGTTCGGGAAGAAAACGATAACATAACCCGGCTGGAAAAGTGTGGACGCCCTTCATCTGATTCTGTGTGAAAAAGCCTTTGGATTCATTTTTAGCTTCCAGTCTCTCTGAGCCGACATGGCAAGTGAACAACTGGGATTGAACGAAGGAACGTCAAACCTGCAGCAGGCTACACACGGTAGCGGCAGTGTCATGGTCTGGGCCAGACTCGGCTAACGAGGACAATAGCCCAAGGTTCAGAGAAACTTTTTTTTTTTTTTTTTTTTCATTTTTATGAATGCATTTTCTGCAAAAACCTTGTACTTTATATAAAACTCAGATGCCAGGTGAATGGTATAAGTACTTGGGGATTTTTTTTACAAACATAAACTCAAATATTTGAAAATTATGAAGTTATAGCATATTTGTTTTATCTGCAGGTGGACAGCTGTCTGTCTAACTGCCATCTTTTTCTTATTTATCTATTGTGGGACTTTGTATTAGCCGGGGCTGGAGTTAAATGACATTATAAATAAAGTTGGTGATGATCATGATGACTTTAAAAAATAACTGATTAAGTCAGTCATCGTTTCTTACCCAGTAACATAAAAGTATCTATTAATCTACTTTAATTTGCATTGGTAAAAGAGTTTTTCTTAAATACACCAAAACTGTCTCCAGCCCACGGCCGGGCATCCTTGTAAATCCGGCCCTGGTCACCGTACTCTGTTGCTTTTCTTCTCATGTTTTTGTTGTCCATTTTGATGTTTTTGTTCAGTCTTTGCCTCCCTGCTCATTCAGATGAGCCGACGGCCACCTGCTGCTGTCTGGGGGAGCTCTGCTCTGGTGGCGACACATCGGATCGCCCTCACCTGATCACTTCTCGGTTCGCTAAGCGCCATTTGTGACCTCCGAGGAGACAACACGTCGAAGTTCTGAACTTACTCCACTCTTCTGAGCTGCCTCTTTTCTTTATGAATTTGTCCAGTTTGCGTTGCGCCCACGGTGCTGATTAGAAAGCGGTGTGTCGACATCTCCCAGATGACGGTGGCGCCATCGGATCAAGCACGAAACACGCGGCTCTGTCCGGTTTACCAAAGTGGCCGCTGCGGTACAAACATTCATGGGGTGGGGGGGTGAAAGCTGGCTGAAAGATTAAAGGGCCCAGCCGCTGGACTCTGCCATGGCAACCAGTCATCCTCACCATGACATTGCAACAAAACACTGTATGTGGTCTTTTGGGATTTCTTTTTCATATTAGGCTTGACTCACCGGCGCAGAAGAAAAGGATAGAGCCCGGCTCTTTGAATTGTGTGGGATAATTTAACCAATGACTCATGTGGATACAATAGAGATATGTCAAAATACAGTAAAATATGCATGATTATTGAACTGTATTTAAGCAAAAATATTTTCACTAGACTCCCTCTGTGGTTTAATGTCATAATAGCCTAATAGCGAACTACTGCTGGCTAAACAAAATATAAAAATACACTTAAATGTTCTTAAATGGGTAAGATTATGTTATTGTATCATGTTATAATGTTGTTCTCTCTTTCAAAAATGTACCTGGTGTGTTGCCTTGATTCTTTCATGCATGTTTGAGAAATCCTCTGGTCTCCAATGGCAACCATTCAGCTGGACGGACCTGCCTCCGCCTCCCAGGACGAAACTCCTCCTCTGAGCCGCAGTGTCCGAGCTTTTGAGCAAATCTTGACTGCGACTCTCCCGACTCAGCTCCTTCAGCGGCAATTAGCAAACACCTGGTGGGACTGCTGAGCTCATGATGGGAGCTGCTTCTCAGTGAAACGCTGGCAGAAAACATTGTTAAAGGGTTAATAGAGGAGCCATGTTGTGATGACTTCCTGAAGGCGGAGTTTCCGAATGAGCTGGAGTTTCTTAAAGAGACGAGAGGCACAATTTCAAGGCATTAGATTATGAAGTCGGATTTTTTGTAAGTTATATTTCATAGCTTTAGCATTTCTTTTAACAACTGAAAAGAGTAACTTGATTATAAAATAAAGTGGCATTTTGTGAATGGAGCACACATTGTGCTGCCCCTCTATAACTCCTGTGTCTAATATATCCACTACATGTAACTGCATATTAAAGAGGCTGAGGGTTAGCGCGTCCATTAGCACATTCAACTTCGGATGTGCCAGGAACATCTCACGGTCAAGTGTTTCCGAGGTACTTTAGCAAAAATACACAAATAGGCCTGTAGAAGA
This sequence comes from Poeciliopsis turneri, assembly GCA_922788865.1. Classification (NCBI taxonomy): domain Eukaryota; kingdom Metazoa; phylum Chordata; class Actinopteri; order Cyprinodontiformes; family Poeciliidae; genus Poeciliopsis; species Poeciliopsis turneri. The sequence goes on along the minus strand of CAKLNU010000883.1, from coordinate 181,818 downwards.
GGGAGTTTTCTTTGCCAGCTTTCATAGAGGAAGAACTGGCAAGATTCTGAAGGTCTCGCTGGAGTACCGGTAGTGGCAATGAGTTAGAAAAACATGATAGAAGCTCTAAAGTAGCCTTCATTAGTGCAGGTGCATTCAAACTTTATAAAAAACAAAAGCGGCAAAAAAAAAACACCTTTGTCGATTCTGAATGAGAATCTGTGGGCAAAACGTTCCCTCAGCGCTGTGTTGTATCCTCACCACACACAGAACACAGGATTTGCATAGTGTATCCGCTCTGTTATATTCATATCAGCTCATGATGAATTCCCCGCCCTGTTCGGAGACAAGGGTGTCACGTGTCGGTGTCCTCACCGAGCAGCGACAGTGGAATTGCTCCCAAAAAACGATACTCAGCAGGACAGGAGCTGCAGCGATGGAGAGCAGAGGGGACATGCTTAGAAAATCGTTGATGAAATCTGATGAACACTTCAAAAAACCTGATGTGGCTTTAGAATTTAGAATTTACCTAAAAGAAAATTTACATCATGATTTTGCACCTTGAAATTGGGCCTCTGGCCCTTTAAGAACTCCTGCTCTTTCTGAAACTCCAGGAAGTCGTCGCGTTTGTCCTCTATTAAACCTTTCAGAACATTTTTTTTTTAAACCAGCATTTCACTCCGAAGTGCCTTGTATAATGAGCTCAACAGATGCACCGCTTCACCAGGTGTTTGCTAGTTGCTGCTGACTAGTCTGAAGGAGCTGAGTGGAGCGGAGGGCTGCTCTGGAAGGCAGAAGCTCTGAATCTTGGAAACAGCCGCTCTGAGGAGGAGCTTCGTCCTCGGAGGCGGATCTATGTCCAGCCGGGCGTTTTGAAAAATGAATGGTTGCCAAGGGAGATTGAAGGATTTCTCAAACATGCATGAAAAACTAAAGTTAACACCGCAGGTATGTTTTTCCCAATGAGGGAAAAAGCCTTATTACGTGATGTAAATCTCAAAAAAGTAGATTTTACACAATTACTGCCCCTTTATTGAGACAAACATGCGAATCTCTTTCAGGTTTCATCTTCTCAATAATTTCCTTCGAAAACTATGTCTTTATTTAGTGAAGATGTTGCACGCTTAGTTTACAGTCGGGTATGTAAAAGAAAAGACAAAAAAATATACAATTTTTGTGGTTTTAGCTTTCATAAAAGTTGCAGATTTTGACTGTTTCACTTTTAACTCCACGATTTTTGTGACAAAACGTTTGGACACCCCGGCTGTTCCTGAAGCGGCAACAAACCATCAGCAGATGCTTCAGCCAGCGTACATGCAAAGGAGATTAAAGCCGTCAGAGCAAAGGTTTCTGAAGACTCTGGGCTGAGTCCTTCACACGGAGGCTGGCGCTTTTAAAACACTCGCAAAACTGTTAGATCAGTCCAGCTCGCATCTGCATCAAAGCGTGCGACGCCGAGCCGTCTCAAGGGTTTCACTTCTCCATGGAGACGTCTTGTAAGGCTGCGTCTATGTGAGGAAAATCTTTGTGAGATCTCTTAGTCGGAATGCGCTCAGGACGGGATGAAGTCCATTCTGACGCTCATTCGGCGTAGTTTTGTGGCTGTTACGAAGCTACGTCAGAGGCATTAGCCCCAGAAGAGAGTGACATAAATAATCCATGAATGTAGAGAATGCTGACGCGCTGCTTGCAAAATTGAAATGATTAAAATCCATGTAAAATTACAGGCAGCTCTACTGTAGCTCTTTGCAAAGCGAAAGGTAAACTATTAAAGTCCAAAAATTAGCTTAAGACAAAGTAGTAAATTTAGAAATGAAGGGGGAAAATCACCAATTAAAATATGTAAATTCAGAACAACTAGAAAAAACTTTTATCAGCAAGTGGAATTATTTGAATATTAAACTTAAACAATGTCCAAACATAAAACTGTTCAAATGATCATATGAACACATAATTATTTTTGGTTGTGATATACATTATTAGTCGATAATTTTTGGTGTTTTTGTTACTGATGCTATTGGGGTTTTTTTTTGTTTCGTTTAGTGATCATCCACTCTAGTTAAAATCAAATAGATTGATGGGTCAACTATCAAATACGTGTTTAGTTAGTATGTAAGATTAAATGGTTGAATAAGTTTATACCATTCTGGTGCATTCAGGGACTTCGTTGTTGTTCGTATTTGGATCACTCATCCCTTTGTTATGCGAAGACATTAAAACTGTGTGAAGTTCCTCATGAGAAATTTATTTCTTTCAGTTCATTTCTTCACTTTCTGTGTATTGAAAAAGAAAACTGCTGATGTACTGAGATTCTCACACAACAGTCTCAGGTTTATGAAGAAGAAGCCAAAAAAAAAAAAAAAAGAGAGAGGGAGATAAAATCTCCCATTGATGGCAGTCGCGTGGGCTAAAATGCCTGGCATTGTTAATAGAGGAGACTAGACAGACTCCTATGAGGCAATAGAAAGTAGTGCAGATGAGCCCTTTTTACAACCGATACACAGGGATGCTCATCACCAGATGTACCATGTAGCCATTTTTGTTTGTTGTTTTTCTTTTGCTGATTTGCCCCATAGAATTTTTTACCAGAATAAACCAAGTTGAATCTCAGTTACTGAGCTTTAAGTGAGATTTGAATAGTGCGGGTTGCCAGTGGTCAGGCTCGCAAAGACTAGCTATCGTCAAACAGCCCTTTACATCTGCTATACAGGTCTGCATTTTATTAGTTTTCTCAGGCTTAATGGACTTCTAGAACTGGGTACCATTTACATAAAAGTGAAAATATGTGGGTGTGTTTCCTGACGATGACGCATGTGAAAACAGCATCAGCCTGTGTCCAGAACTGTGGCAAACTCTACAAAAAAAATGGATGAGTTAAAACCTGTACCTGCTGTTGATTCGGATGTTGTAGGAAGAGGGACTAATTGACCGGGATTGTGTTTTGGCTCCATCTTACTTTATCAAGCATATTGGTGAGGTAAATTGTCCAGTTTTATCCTGTCGTATTCCATTTTCGAGCCCAAAACATGAACAGAAATGGCAGCTAAAACATGATTAAAGGTCGCCAATCACTAAATAAACCAGTAATCACCTTTTCATCTCGAGAGTCGTAAAAAATGTTGTTTCCAAAACTGAAGTAGATGTCCCTCTAATTTTGTCTTGATATCAAAGGTTCCTCTCTGTGCGTCTGTTTGGCCAATCAGCTGTTCTTCACATAGAAACTCATTATCTGGACAATTATGCCGGACTCCGGAGGCTGTGCTCTCCGCTGTCTTCAGACACTAATGCATCACAGTGCCATAGATCCTACACACGTTCAGCAATGAGGCATCAAAGGCTCTGCAGATAAAGGATCTTTCACTCTCACTTAAACCACCAAACTTTGCGCACGCACACACACACACACACACACACACACACACACACCTCTCACAGATGTACAATTTCACTCTGGCGCTAAAGCAGCGCCAGCGGCTGCAGCAGCTAATTGGCTCCAAGCTAATAGCCCCTCTGGGTGTCTTAAAGTCTGCTGATTTTGCAGCAGCGCAGTGGATGAGGAAGCGGTTACAGTTAGCTGTTTGCTTTTCAATGGGTGAGAGAGGAGGAGAGTCGGCTTCTCTGTAAATGAAACTCGCATGCAATATGAAAAGGATGCAATCACTTCCTCAAACGTCCCTAGACGAGTCTGCCGATTGATGTTGTCCAAGGAATTATCACCAAGACTTTGCATTCATTTGTTTTACACATCTGTGATGATGATGCTGCTGTTTTATTGTTGCTATTTATACACTTTTCTCCAGGGGTCTTTGGGAAAGAGGCAGGGTCCACCCTCGATGGGTAACCAGTCCATCAACTCACATTTATGTTTCGGTTGACCGCCGTTCAATTGTAAATGAATTCGGCTGTACTCCGTTCAACCTTCCTGTTATCTGTTGATAGTCTTCGTCACATTTGTCATCTCTCGACAATTGTTGATTAGCAAAAGCAGCTAATTGAAGAGTTGTTTTTTTTTTTTCTCAGTTACAGCATCCACATCTCAAAAGACTTTTCTTGTCAATACTACTCAGAAACCTTTTTTTTAATGGTACATTCACAGATCTATTTTTTTATTCAAGACCACAAGTTTCAGATTTTGCGTTTTCAACTGCCAGGTCGCATAAAAGTTAAATAGGTTTTCCAGCCACATAGCATTGTTTTAGAGCACAAACAAGTAGCTGTTAACTTCAGTTGTTATAAAAATGTTATAAACATGACTTAAAAGAGATTTTACATCCTAATTTAACACCTTGAAATTGAGTTTCTGTCTCTTTAAAAACTCCTGTGCTTTCTGAAACTCCGCCTTCAAGAAATCATCGCCACACGGCTCCTTTATAAACCCTTTAAAAAAAAAACAGTCATTATAGGAGTCAATGAGATCAGCTGATGCACAGACAAAATCTTTGTCGCTCCAAAGAGAGCGCCGCCGTGAAATCCAAATCTTTTCCTAGAGTGTAATTCTGCAGCTTTTTATGGATTAGCTTCATGTCAGATTTTCTCCAGCCCTCTCGTTCCTGTTCAGAAGGCTTTCACGTACAGCACAGCGACAAGCCCATCACCTTTTCGCGACCAGTAAGATTATTGGAACTACTCAATCATCTTTGATCCACTTATTGAGCCGGACATGAATGCACAAAGTCCTTCCAGGAAAATGAAGAATGACACAGCTTCCAAGACATTTTGCTCAGAGTCAACAACAACGAGAGTTAAGACGGCGCACACTTCAGTGCGTGTGTTTTTCTAGGACCTAACATTACATTTATAATTAAATATTTTTGCCGAATTTATATTTAATTTGACAAACAAGTGATTGGTTTGGGGTTTCTCCATTTTTCACCACACACACAGTCAGGGGAGAAAAAACAAAACAACAGACAAAGAAGACATGATCGTGTTCCTGACGGAGCATTAGCAGCTCTGACACCTTTGATCACTACTTTACTCTTGTTTACATACAGTCCTTTGTAACCTAGTTTCCTGTTACTATGGTTACCCTGCGCCGAAAGGATGGATTTCTCCCCTCCCTTTAAGATTCATAGTGGGAGACGTGCACTGCGGCTGTATTGGCCGAAATTCAATTTCATCCCGTGATTTAGCTGAAATGAAATAAGATTTCAATTGCTCTGTTTTTTGTCCACTCAGAAAACACATTTAGTGACCTGTAAAGTCATCGGGCCGTCCGAGACACAACAGCAGGATGAGCAATTTAATCTCTCATTTGACTGCCACCGGTGACGTGTTTAATCTGTTGTTGTTAAGGACGGGCATTGTTAGTATTTTTAATAATTGTCAAAGCTCAGCATGTGTCTTTGTTTTATTTTTGACAAACACAGTTGAATCTATACTTAAATATTCAGCTTGAGGGAAAACGCTGCTCCTTTAAACATGAGCACGCTTTGAAAAAGCAGAGAAAGTGAGCAGACTAAAACAAACACAAAAAATATCACAGTGATTCATGCTAACGCTATTATGAGTAGGCCTGTCGCGATAAACGATAAATCAATTAATCGCACGATGAATAAAAACTATCGACCTCATTTTAATTATCGGCTATATCGTTTCTTCCTGCCTTTTTCTCTTACTGTTGACACTGAATGAAAAAAGACTCAACTCCGGTGCTGTCCACTTCCTCCCTTCCTTACTTCCTTAGTGTGATGCCCAGCGCCGCTGCACGATCTTATGTCGCGGATTGTCGGCCCATTATCAAAACTTGAGAGACACATTAGCCGACAGAAATCCTCGGTATAACGGTTCGATCGAAACCGTGTTGTGTCCAACAATGGACACAAAATATGAAGTCCAGTTCACTAATTTTGAAACCAGGCATTAATCAATTCCTTACTACAATCTACCTGCAATGCATGTGGCTAGTGTCAGTCCTGACTGAATGAAAATCATTATAACTATTTATGTCACGTTAACGAAGAACAGCTGAAAAGTTACCGGGTTTTCTGGTAGAAATTTCGCTCCAACTCCTCCCCTAGTTATTTATATTTTCTTTGCACGAACTGTTGAATAAACATTCATGTTGTTTCCGATGTCCGCTGGACTTCGGGTTGCACCGTGTCAGCTGTTCGGGATTCCCTCCGTGTTTCCCCTCAGAAAGCAGGAGGAGAATCCGCGCTTTCTGATTGGCTGCCGGTCACATTCAACAGGCTGCGTCACTCTCCCAGTCTGGGCAAATCCTTGATTTAGATCAGAGCGGCACAACGATCTACCTTAACACACCATACTAGTGACAATCTCAGAACGAAGAACGTTCTAAGATTGTCGTTCGGGGTAAAAAATCCTGTAGTGTGAACTATTGCATGAGGCAGTCGGATGTCTTCTCTATTTAAATCTAATGATTACTGATGGGCAATATACTATACAGACTTCATAATCTGCACTCTTTTGGTTGAATGCAGTGTTTATTTCCACTTTGGTTTTATGTTGTTTAGTTTTTATTCAAGTACATTTATTGTTAATGGAGACTAAGAATCTATTTTATGTTTGGTTTTGGTTGATTTATTTATTTTGTGTATCAGTCCCAGTGTTAAGTGTCTTTTGAGAGTTAAGTGTATCTATCTTTGGCAGGAAATCGCATGTATTATTACGTAATTTCCATTAAATCAATGTAAAAAGGTCTTCAAACAATATTATCGTTTATCGCAATAATTTTTGAGGCAATTTATCGCCCAGCAAAATCTGTTATCGTGACAGGCCTAATTATGAGCATAACAAAATAAAGACTGAGGTTCTGCAGGTTTCATAAACTCAAACTTAAGACTTTTTCAGACTATTATGAATAGAATTGAACATTTATGTCTCCACAGAAAAGTACAAACTTCGTTCAGCCAACTGGCCATAAATTTGCATTTACCCACGGTAAAGCAGCTAGCTAGTTAAACACTTGCTAGGTAGAGAACTAGGGAACCAGCAAAAGTAGCCTCAACCGTCTCGAATCACAGAACACAATGAAGATGTGTGACTCAAACTTTTGCCTGAAAGAAAATCCCTGCAAAAAAAACAAAAACATTAAATATATGAGGTTACGAGATTTTGTCCCGTTGAGACAAAATTTAAGATGTGTGATTAACATATTAAAGGCCAACTTACTTTTTAAAATGAATTCGTTTTAAATGAAAGATTTTACAAGACCATTGTGAATGGAATTTAAAATCGATATCCCCGTCGAAAAAGTACAAACTTCATCCAACCAACTGGTGGTAAATTTGCATTTAGCCACGGTCGACACAGAAAAGCCAGTTAGCTAACTGCTAACATACCTTAACCAGCTGGAGAGCGAGGCAGCTAGCAACAGTAGCCTCAACGCAATGAAGAGCGTGACTTAAAATATTTCCTGTCTGTGAAGTCCTGCAAGAAAAGAAATGGCATTAAATATTAAGGATTATGAGATTTCATCATGTCAAGACAAAATTTAAGACCTGTGATTAACATATTAAAGGCCAACTTAATTTTTAACATGCATTTAATACATTTTAAAGTATGTAAAGTCAGAATTCACCAAGCGTTGGATTATTCACCCACTAATAGGGAACGTGAGCCGGGATTAGTCATCTGATAATGTGTTGCAATACTAATCCTGAAATTTAAGTTCTTAAATTTTGTTGTTTGGCGCAACTACCTGACACAAAAGTGAAACGATGTAAAAGGCCGAAATATTATGTAAAATTTTACAAATAAACCTGAGCCATCGCCTTAAATTAAAGGTTTTAACAACACATTATGCATATTTCAAGCTAAACATTTTGTGAAGCTTTCAATTTTGTTTTCTGAGGCACCTCAGAAAACAAGTTGGCATTTTTGTCAGACCTTTTTTTCTTTTTCTTTTTTTTTTTTTTATCTCTTAAAACATCCAGGTCGGGTCAACACAACTTTCTAGGGTTGGTCAAATTGATTCTTTGAGGTACATATTGTCATCCAGTAGCTGCAAACAGAGTTGTTTTTTTTTAAAGCTCACACTACATATAATGCTTTCAACAGGTACTGACCTCGCTGGTCAACGTGAGCAACAAAAGTCTACAATGGAAACTTCTACAATAACACCTCGCTTAAAAAAACCTAAAAAAAAAAAACAGAGAATAAAGAATAAAAAAATAAAATAACCTTTTAGTTTGAGTACAGAGATTCAGTGGGGGGAAGTACATGTTTTTGACAAAATTACCAGTGCCGTTTCCAATGGCTTCCTTACTGCTGCCGTTGTTTAGTTTCGCCAGTACAACATTCAGAGAGAGAGTGAGTTTGTCTCATCTGACTGAGGGAAGGATATTGAACTAAAGCCCTGTTAGGGTTGAGCAAACGCCACATGTTTACATTTGTTACAGTAGGTCAGAAATCACCCTTTGTTGTCTCACAGGCTTTTAGATTCGGAAATCATACAATGGTTGTTATGGCGACCTGAAGGTGGCACTTTTTGCTCTAGTCCTCTGGCCGTTCCTTCTCTCCCATCCTTGTCGCGTTCCGTAACTGCAAGATACTTATGGGTCCTCATCCATTCTGGTATGCGTCTTCATATAAACTTGAAATTATTTCTCTGGCCAAAGACTCAATCAAACACACAAGTAGCTATTTTCTTCTGTTTGTTCAACAAATATCTGCCTTACTAGGATGGCATCTTAGAAGAATAATGCCGTGTCGTGTCATATTTTACGGAAATGAAAGGCAGAGATTAGCTACTAATTAGAATTTGTCAAACCCCCTGATCGACCAAGAAAGAGAGATTACAACCACATAAATGGTTCAGATTTACTTTGCCAAAAGGTTTTGCTGAAAACATGCCTTACTGTACAAAAAACTGACTTGAATATGTGGCAAACCTTCAAATGAATTAGACAAGACATTTGTCAACATTTGGGTTCATTCAGTAAACAACAAGATTACTTTTTTTTTTTGTCAGTGCCTCGGTTGTTTTGGTTTATTTCCACGTCTTTTGGGATGCGTGTGTTTCAAACTCCTCTGACCTACCGACCTGACTCTATCATAAAAAAAAAAAAATCAAAACAAAAAACAAAAAAACACAGCGTCTTATCACCGCACACCGAGGGGAGTTCAAAGGTCACGAGAAGCGCAACAATTATGCTGGAGAAGCTGGAAACGCCGCTTGAGGATGTTTCACTTAGTGTGGAAACTCAAAGACCCGAGAGCCCTGCTGGTGCGTGTGTTAGTGGTGTGTGTGTGTGCATGCGTGTGTGTGGAGAGATGAGAGCGTGGGCTTAATTACGGTGCTTGTAAACAGGAGTGAAATGATACAAAGTGCCTTCTTCCAGAGTTTGGCGAAAAGAAGAATCTAAATCTACGGATAAAAGTCAAATCAGGGGAAAGATACAACTGACCTGCTGCCACGGTCGCAAAAATATCTTAATTTCCCCAATGCCATGGAAACGGACCTACTGCTGACACAAACGGTTAGCCTATGTCAAAAGGCTTCAGTAGACTCATGAAATTCATTGACACAAAAACATATATAAATGTTTTTTTTTCATAAATCTGGAATTCCAACAACAACAAAAAAAAAAACGTTTCTTTTTTTTTGTGTATTTTGTTTTGATTCACATTCAACAGAATTTCTAATCCTTGTGCGTCTTCCTGTGTCTTTTTTTTTGTTTCTTTTCCACATCAGAAGCACAATCTTAGGCGTATTTTGTTGGGAATTTACGTGACAGAAGAACACAAAGCATCACATGCTTGTAAACTTGAAGGAACATGAATGTTTTTTGTCCAAACAGATCAACTTGGTGCTACTGCACCAGCCATTTCAGAAGAAGGATCTGACGAGAGATGCTCAAAATCTGGGAAGATGATTCCTGGGATGCAACATGGGGAAGTCTGATACATGGAACACACTGCAGTCCACAGCAAGGACTGGACTGATTGCTGATCTCAGAGGAGCTGTGACTCTGAGTGAAATCCATGCTACAAATTGAAGATTTTTATCCCTAAACAAAATTTATTGGAAAAACTTTTAACTTTTATTTTTGTTTCCACGTCGCAATTATGTCTTACTTTGTGTTGGTCACTAATATGCTGTAAAAATAAATAAATAAAAAAGACACTGACGTTTAACTTGGTTTCATAAGATTTGGAAAAGGTAATTTGACAATTGTCACTTTTCACTCTAAAAACACAAACTCTTACAAAGTTAGTTTTGATTTAGTTACTTGTGCGAATATCCTAAGACAAAACAATAACTTTTTTTATCAAAATTGAGAAACTATTGTCTTCCATCTTGCTGAAAAATTACATATAAGTTAGTTTTGGCTTTACCAAGATATTTGCACAAGAAACTAAACCAAAATAAGATTTTGTGGTTTTGCAGTGTTGCAACACCTCCAACCACTTATCCTGATGGACAACTTGTCATCCATACGTCGGTGGGCTCCTGGCGGTTTAGTCAAATCCTCCATGTTTCCAGAAATAGCTCTTTGGGTGCCTCTGTCTCTGATCCTGAATAATTTATTTCCGCGGTGACATTTGCTCACGAGGTCCCGGGGTGAGGACGCGGCAGGCGCCCCCCGCCCCCCGTCGGAGCTCCGCAAAGGTCAAGCGTTATTGATCCCAAACACGCTCTATAATGTCGGAATCAAACCTCCAGAAGTTTGGCTCGGGTCGAACATGACGGAGGTGTTGCGTTCAGGCTCATTATCTTGTCTCTCTCTATTTCGCGCGCGCGCGCGCGCCAGCTGAGCAGTAGGTGATCAGACTCTGGTGCGTAAAAGACGCGCTCCGGGGCGGGGACTGCTTTGGAGACGCATCGGTAAAAAAACAAAAAAAAAACAAAAAACAAAACAAAGTAAAGAAGAGCGCAGCAGCACGACGCGTTGCGTGTACAGGTTGTTTCTCTCATATCTTCTAATATTTTTCTAATTTCCTCTGATCAGATCCAGCCTCTGGGACTTTTTGGAAGTGGTTGTTGCCAGAAACGCAATGAAAGTCCACGGCGATGGACTTCTCCATCTCCTCCGTGGAGCGCGTACGGGCCGCCGCCAGAGCCGCTCCTCCGCCGCGGTGACCACAGCAACATAATGGCAGGCAGGAGCGGCTGCTGCTGCTGCGGCTCCTCCGGTCCCGTGAACGAGGACAACGCGCGGTTCCTGCTGCTGGCGCTCTTCATCGTCCTCTACCTGCTGTGCGGCGCCGCCGTCTTCTCGGCGCTGGAGCAGCCCAAGGAGCGGGAGGCGAAGGCGCGCTGGGCGCAGAGGTTCGAGCACTTCTCCCTGCGGCACAACCTGAGCAGGAGGGACCTGCGCAACTTCCTGAGGAGCTACGAGGAGGCGAGCGTGGCGGGCATCCGCGTGGACACGGTCAGACCGCGCTGGGACTTCACGGGAGCGTTCTACTTCGTGGGGACCGTGGTGTCGACGATCGGTGAGGTTCTGTCGCGCACCGACCGGTCGATTAGGGTCAAACGCGGTGACCGAACCGTCTTTTCTGGGTCGACGTTTTGTTCCCCCTCACCCCCACTCTTTTTTTTTTTCTTCCTGGGATAAGCACTAACTTATTCCAATTGTGAAATGTGCCAATCAAAATGTAAATATGTTGAAAACAAACAAACAAACAAACAAAAAAAGTAGTATTTTCTCTCTTCTCTCGTTTCTGTTCATGGATTGAGCCAACAGAGAAAAATCTGCGCAACCAACCGCATCTTCACTGTCGATCCAGACCTGGTCGCGATAAGCAATTAATCGATCAATCACACGATAAATTATGAACCGTTTCTCTCTCAACTCTTCAGTCACGGTGCTTTGGTCTTAACTAGACTTTTTTTTTTTTAGGAACGATTTTGTTTACAGAATGAAACTTCATTTAAAAAATGTATTTGTTGTTTCTGCTGTTCTGTTCTGTTTATTTACTTTAGATATTTAAAATATCTTCCAGGTTCAGTGATAAATGTTAATTCAAACTGAAAGTTTATTGATCTTTGAGCGACATTCTGCCGCTACCATTATTTTACTTGAGAACGGTCTCAAAACAACAACATCACCGTTTATCGCAATATCGTATTGCAAAATGAATTGTCGTGACAACACTTAAAAATGACTCTGTTTGGCAGCTGATATAAATGTTGCGGAAATCTTGCGCCGCCCCCCGCTCGCTGTGCCTCCCAGAGCAGAGAGCCATGTCATTCATTCGTTGACGCTGCAGTGCAAATGTAGTTTTTTCACTCGTCTCAACACATTACTGGGGAGGAGCGAGTCTGGCACAGCTGAGAGCGACTTGGAAATGAAAAGTCGGTCTCATAAATCGATCCTTGTGTCATTTAATGCAGCGAAAATATTAAAACAGACAAGAGTAATTCAGTGATTAACAATCAATCTGACATAAATTGACAGCTCTGAAGCTTCTTGACTACTTGTCAAACTGCCAAATACTAGTCATAATTAGTTGTTACAGGTAGCCCATGCTAACTTCAGTAACTAGCAATAACAGTTGTTAGAAACTGGAGCTTTACTGATTTTTTTTTTTTTTTTTTTTGTGCAACTTCACTCAATCTAACGTTCATACATGCTCTGATGAATAATTGATTCCCTGTATAAAAAGATTCACCCTCCTCCCGCCGGCACCGTCCACAAGGGAATGCTTTTTTTTCCTTTATTTTTTATTTTTTTCTAAAACACATTTTAAAAACACCCGATTCCACACAGGGCTGTTTCCAGAAATCTTTTCATCCTCATGGAAATGCAGAGAACGGTTTCCCTCCCCAAAAAATGCAAAAGCGGTGCGATGCAGAGTAGATAATATCCGATTGTTGTGATGTATGAGTCGTTTAGGGTTACAGATCATGTTAGATGTTGGGCTAAATGTAAGAGGTTTTTGTTTTTAAATGTGTTTTCACTGTCCACATTAGAATGAGAGGGTAAAATGTTCACTGTGGAACCCATTTAAACCCCTTCCCACCCAGAAAGACTGTGTTTTCCATGAGAAATGGTTAAAAACTACAGTTTGGATTCTGTTTGCACATTTATTAAACTCTCTGCCATAATATAGAAATGGAAGGATTCTTCTGAACCTTTTTTTTTTTTTTTTTTTAGCAATTAAATAACAGATGGGAAGATAAATACAGTATACGTTGAAGGGTCTGAGTTCTGTTGTTGTATATTACTTTATGCAACAACAGAACAATTACTACCCACAAAATGTTTTCTGGATCAGAAAACATTAATAGTGGGATGTTTTAAATAATATACTCATTACAATAACATTGTAGAAATTCATCTGTTAGAGTAAAATGATTAAAGTCCAGTCAAAGTAAAGTATCAGGGAAGTATCAGGACAATTCTAAGGGCCCTTGACCAACATAAAGGAATAATAATTTTTACAGAAATAGAAAAAAAAATTGTGGCCCTGTCAATTACTGTCATTGCGTTTTTAAAAATTGTTTTTAGCAGTAAAAATTAAATGTTACTCCTCCCAGACCAAAAAGCACACATCCATATTTGCACTGAATTCCCCTGTATCTGCGTGAAATGATTCGTTCCTGCTTAGCAATCAAATTCTTTCGTCATGGGGCCCCAAGATTCCTGGCGGCGCCCCTGATCAGGTTTGACACTGAAAAGAGGAGGGCACAGTCAGATTGTGCTTAGATGTAATTCATAGTGGAAACCAAAGCACAAAAACAGAATCTGCTTCTGTTCTAACAGTCTCCATCCCGTCACATGGCGGTGGCAGCATCATGCTGTGGGGAGGCTTTTCTCACCCTGGTTGATGGGAACATGGAAGGATGGAAAACCTGCGTAAGGCTGCAAAACGGATTCAAATGCGCACCGCACTTTTCAGGTTTTCAGGCTCGGTAAGATAATTACATTCAGTCAGAGGGTTCTTCAAGAGCCGCTGTTGTACAGACTGCTGCAGGAGATCCTTCCTGCCCACAGCAATCAGCATTTAAAAACCTTGGATAATACGAGTTACAATGACATTTGAATTCCCTGTCTGGTTAGTAAAATATTTCTGAATCTGAAATTTATAAAGCAGTTTGGTCATTTTGTATCGCAAAAACACTCATTGCTCATTCGTAATTTCAAGCAAAAAGCCATACATTTTAAAATGCGCTTTCCACAGAATAGCATTCCTTTTATTTTCACAAAACGTGTTACTCAACTCTCCAGGGACAGATAAGAGTCGGCCGCTATCTCTCCTCAGCACACAGCAACAGTGGACAATAAGTACCATCGCTACTTATTGTAGGGGCGTTATCAGCCGGGCAGCTAAACGACATGTAAATTTGAACGACTCGTTTCTAAATATAGACTGGTTGGTGTTTCAGATGGACCCAAGCAGCCCTGAAAACAGGAACGGTCTGCGCGATGTTGACATGGAGACATTTGTGGAAATTTCTCAGGTTACCCGAAAAGAGGAACGTGGCTCAAAGACGGCCGCAGAATGAAAGCATTGTGAACAAGTTATTAAATCTTCTCTTTGGATATTACAGTCAGGAATTGATGGCCACAAAGATCTATAAATAGGTGCGCGTGTATAGAAATATGGAGGCATTTGTATTCAGAGTTCTGGAATGTATAGGCTGTAAGGGAAACCGAATGAAACATTTAACCTTTTAAAAAAAAACAACCCAATTACTTTTTTTTTCTTGCTTTTGTCATATCATCAGTGTGCTTCAGTACGAGACACACTCACAGTCGTCTTTACTGCATGAAGTAAAATGGACTCAGAATGAGTATTAGTCTGAACTGCATTTAACCGCATTGCTTGGCAACAAAGTCTAAGTGAAGAAGACGAAACCAGAAGCAACTTTTCTCTTCAACAGAGTTAAGAGGTGCAAAAATAGATGCAGCCAAAAAGAGAAAAGTCTTGTCGGAGAATGTGTTTCTGATTTTCATCCAAATTTTGCAATTTTGATTAAAAAAGAAAAAAAAACGATATATTTTTTTTTTCTTTTACATTTGGTCACACTTTATAAAAAAAATACTGCAGGATGAAGGCAGGGTTTTTTTGGCACTTCGGTTAAGAAGAAGCTCGATTTACTTCTTCAAACAGGCATGTTTGAAGAAATATCTGCTGTCAGGTCAATTGTATTGTATCGCAATTGATCTGGTAAATTGTTTCAGCACAGTGCAGTTTTCTATCTCTTCCTACAAGCTCTGTTCTTTCACAGTTTTCCTTTTACAAACACCGTCACTTATCGCAGGACTAAATTCCTATCTGAATTTAAAATGAAGTAAAGAAAGCGTTCTGTCATTTCTGTCCATCCATGAAATCCCCTTCAATAGCTCAGTCGCAGCGAACAAAGGAACGGAAAAACGACGCATTTGTGTAAAATTCTCAGGACTGTCAGAGGTGTGAGATGGAGACAATGCGCTGAAGTCCTTCAGATCTGCTCAACCCATCACGACTGTCACTATTGATCCTTTGTTGTCACAACCTCTCCTCAGATCTGTGTCTCCATTTTGCTCCAGCGTCGTGGTTGGAACAAATTTACGGTCGGCGTCAGACGGCGTGGCAGGACCTCTGATCGATAGCAGGCTCAGGGTGTGTATGAGGGAGAAACCCATGAAGGACAAAGTCACGGATTTCAGAGACAGAACATGTCTCTGAACATGTCTTCAGAGATGAGACATATTCTGTCACACGGTGTGAACCCCACAGATACATGTTGCTCAAAATGTGGAACCAATCATCCTCGTAATTGTTCACGCGTTGCCTTTACAGCCCCATCGGAACGGGATCAGCCGAGAAGGATGTGTGAACATGTCTTGCACTTGGCCCAAACCGCTGCAGCCTTGGTTTTCGTCATGACTGGTCCTTCATTCAGCTACTTGTGGCTTCTATCAACTTTGACAAGCTTACATATTCACACGTCAGAAAAGCATCTCGTTTTCTGTCACACGTTGGGTTTGGAACGTATGCCAAGAAGTCCACATTTGGCTTACGGTACATTTAAAATGTACTTACTACAACATCATCAGCATCGTATCGGTATCGGCTGATGTTGGCTGAAAAATGTAATGCCCAGAACAAAATGCTTGTGTATGTCCAAGGCGTTCAGACAGTGAAAGTAATGAGGCGCTCAGTATGCGACGGCAAAGTGGTCAAGTTTATCTTTTATTCATTGGTCCTTCGTCTACTCTTTAATCCCACGTACCATTCTCACTTTGTTACTTTGACAAAGCCTTTTGAAAATAAACTGTCATATTGGATCCTCTATAAAAGCACTGCATTCATCATGACAGGCTGATGTGCTATAAAGTAGCAGAGAGTGCAGCATTGTGACAGTATCATTAGTGCACAGTGCATTTCCTCTCCACCTTTCTACATTTCTACGTTCTAATGGAGAATTATCTGCTTTGGAAACAATGTTGTCCCTGTTCGCTGCCACTTTAGTTGGGGTGATATGGAATTCATCCACCTGTTGTCTATTGCAATCCGTTTCAAATGATGACCACCAGGACACACAGCGGACCAGAACCCACTTCCATGAGGCCCAGTCCATGAATTTTCTAGAAAAGAAAAAAGCAAACTAATATAAAAAGCCATGTATTTTTTCCAAACTTCTGAAAATCCTATGAAATAACAATTTCTACGTTAGTAAGGACCACGAATGGAACACCAGAGAACCTTGTTTTGTGTCTTAAGTTAGGATGCGTCGACAAATTTGCCAGTCGATTAATTCGTCTGTGTAAATAATAAAAAATAACGTGTACAAGTTATCGTAAGTTAAGACTGGAAGGTTTGAGTCTCATCAGCAAACATTCAGCCTGAGTTTTGTTGTTTTGACCTTTTCTTTCCTGTTCCCAACTTCACATGGTGATATAACAATGCGGCTCGGGACTCCACCGAAGTTGTTTGCTGTGGATTATAAATACTGGAGCCAGACTGCGCCGAGTAAAAAGCACACCGTGTCTTTGTCTTGAGCAATCCACTTTCACAGCTCCATTTCAATATTCGGATTTGATTCATAACTATTGTTAGAACTTATTTTCATTCCCAACCTTGCAAAAAACACGTCGGTCTGTGAAGTCGCAAGCATGAAACAGGAAAGTGATTAGCTGTGCAGAGGGTGTTGCTGGAACCATGTCTTATTAAACCACGTCGATTCACTTTGTGATATTTTCGACTTGCAGATTAAAATAACAGCAAGGGCTTTTTGAGAACATGGTAAACAAAGGTGATGAGTCAGTTCACCAGGAACTAAGGCGCTGCTGTTTCCTTTCCTCCACGGGCGATCTAATCAAGTTATTATTCTAAAATAAACATACAAATGAGCCATTTTGTCTTTCGTCTTATTCTAGGTTTAAAGAATTAAAACACCGTTTATCTTTTCTAAAGTGTTATCTGGTTGTTCACATTAACCTGTACCATAAGAATATGGTAAAGATATAAACTCCAGGTGTTGTTTTTTTTTTTTTTTTTAAAGGGGCAGTGTTATGTAAAATGGACTTTTTTAAGCTTTACATCATGTTATAATGTTATTTTCTCATCAAGCAGCCCTCCACACTCAGCTCCTTCAGACTAGCCAGCAGCAATTAGTGCAGTTCCACCAGGAATTAAAATCTGAATCTAAATCTGAATCATAGACACATATTAAATGTCTACGATTGAATTTTTGTCTGAAATATGGCCATTAACTATGGCTCTTTTTGTCCTGGTTATGCTATGAAATACTCTGTCAACTAGATCTAAGACAACTGATTTTATCATCTAAAATACAAGAGTTAAAGCTTGAAATGATCTGCGTGGTTAATCTTTGGTATGGATGGCAGGACGTTGGCAGCACAACTCAGAAACCGTCACCGACACCGGCTAGTGTCATCCTGACGCGTGTCATGCTTCTCTAACTGCAATATTATTATCACTATCACTGTATCTTAAATGGGTCGAATAGCTTGTGACATTCATGTAAATGATATCCTGAAATACAACGAGAAGAAAAACAAAGTCATAAAACCCAGCTCATTCGGCTTTATTGTTGTGTTTGGGGGAAAGCGCTGGTTCAATTAGCACCTTGACAACCAATTTGAATGAAGAGGCAATCAAATGCTCCCCAAGAAGCCACTGTGTAGCGCAGCCATTTAGTCAGGCTGAAGCTTTTGTTTTCTGTCTCAACACTGAGGGGAAAAAAAGCCCACATTTAACTTCCCTTCTTCCATCTGAAAAGGCCTTGTACGTCGCATACATTCACAGCTACTGTACTTTTGATGTCAACAAAGGCTTTAGATGGCAAAATCTGCAAAAAGTACTCAATTCTATGACATAAAGTTTCTTGTCAATATACTTCAGTGTATTTTATGGCTTAGTAAATACTTTGTAGAGCCATCGGTCAATGTAACTGGAGCTACAGGTCTTTAGAGTTTATCTCTACCAGCGAGAAGCTGAACATTTTTGCCCATTCTTCATGAATGAAGTTCAAACTCAGTCAGGTTGAGCTTATTGTTGGGCTTCAACTTTAAAGACTCGATTTAAAATCGGTCTGGACTTTAAGTGAGCCGTTCTAACACCGGTACATGCTACTTGGATCTTGTTGGGATCCAGAAATGACGAACTGAACTACCAACATTAATTAATCCCAGGATGCACTGCAGTAACCCTCCTTCAGTTCCAGGATGAAAAAAGAAGGCGTTTCACCATGTGAATATGTGACATCATTTTTTAGCAAAGACTTTATCTTTGATGAAAGTTGATCTCTTGACTGCAGATGGCTGCAATGGTCAAACGTTCACTTTGGTTCTCATCTGACCAGAGCGTCACCTACAACCCTGTTAGCCGCTACTTAGATAAAATCATACATATTTGGACTCAATCTATGAATCAGACAGCTTCAGATATTACCTTTTGTTGCTCTATTGCATTCAGTCCCGGTGAAAACATACTGAAGTTTGTGGTTGTAACATGGCAAACGGTGAAACGGTTCAAGCAGTTCGAAAATTCTTTCAAAGTACTGGCAGCATGAAACACATTTTTCTATTTGCCAAACAGTCCAAATAAGTTCCAGAAAACTGTGATCCCACCATGTGTTAAAGAGACAAGCTTTGACTCGATCGCATTAGCCGTTTTAGGTGCTCGTCAGAATCATCAAGAGAGCAATGGCAAACCGGATGGAGGGAAGCATCCAATTTAAAACTTGTAACTGGGTAATTCTTTCACTGCCAAGAGATTTTATGCTTAGTTCGAATAATAAAGCAACAGGAAGCGGTTACATTTCTCCTCTGGAAAGTTTCAATTAGTTTACTAGGAGCGCAACAATTCATTTGCAAGACCATGTGCGTGAATGTAGATGGAGGTTTTCTTTCGAAATTATGTTTGTCTAGAGACATTAATGCTCTTTGTCCTACTCTCTCTCTCTCTTTAGTCTTTTATGTGTGCTATGGAGAGGCAAAGATTCAGATTAAGCTACCACCCCTAATGTTCACCTCCCACTGATAGCAGCACAATCCTTGTAGTCTGGATAAGCACTCATTACTGAATGTCTATGTGTGTTTGCCAGGGTTTGGGATGACCACTCCCGCCACCATTGGAGGAAAAATCTTCCTGATGTTTTACGGACTGCTGGGCTGCGCCGCCACCATCCTCTTCTTCAATCTCTTTCTTGAGCGCGTCATCACGGTCATCGCCTTTGTCCTCAAGTCTTTCCATGAACGGCGCCGCAACAAGGCCGCGCTGCCACAGAATGGACGCCGGGCATCTGACGGCGAGAAGGCGGGGGAAGCAGGAAAGCGTGAGGAGCTCGCCGGCTGGAAACCCTCGGTTTACTGCGTAATGTTCATCCTCGGAGCGGCGGCAATCTTGGTGTCCTGTTGCGCCTCGTTGATGTACTCGGCGGCTGAAGGCTGGGACTACTTGGACTCTCTATACTTCTGCTTTGTGGCCTTCAGCACCATCGGGTTCGGGGATATGGTCAGCAGTCAGAGGATCTCCTACGAGGGTCACGCCACGGCTGCGTACCGGGTCGGAAACTTTTTCTTCATCCTCACTGGCGTCTGCTGCATCTACTCCCTCTTCAACGTCATCTCCATCGTCATCAAGCAGGTCCTCAATTGGCTGCTCAGGAGGTTGGAATCCTCTTGCCACTGCTGCTTCCCTAGGAAGGGTCCTCACCCGCACCGGCATCCTCGCCGGAACGTGGTAGCCCCAGGACATCTCCGTGCCCGCAGGGACCACTCCATTGAGACTGACGCCATCAACGATAGCGAGACCGACCCGGGCCGCAGGATGTCTGGGGAGATGATCTCCATGAGGGACTTCTTGGCTGCCAACAAGGTGAAAACGTTAAGTCAGGAACAACTTAAGATGCCTCACATCTTAAAGGGTCTTGGCCCTTTAATGGAATCAGGCTAATCTTAAATTAGATATGTGGCAGATTTGAGCAGTAGAACCTGGGTAGTCTCAAAGGATTCTAATTGCTTCTATTAAAATGTATCTTAATTTGCATTATTGTGCAGAGTGTAAACCATCTTAGTGCTTAAGCTAACATCTAAGGTCTTCCTTTCCTTCATGAGGGAAAATAAATGGGACTTCTGGATTGGCTGGTTTGCAAACACTAGCCAATAACATGTCAAGTAGCATTTTCCCATGGCAGTTCTTCCTGAGCTGAATTTTCCTTCAAATATTTTTGAAATGCTGTCAGATAAAAGTCACCAATAGGCGGCGACGTATTTCCGCAAATAGTTTGGAGTAATGTTTCACAGAAGAATAGGTGAGTCTGCAAATACTAACCGCAAATAGGCAGGGGTCCATTGTACTAGCTATATTGAAGGGGTTTTGAGGATAGAGGTCTCTTAAGGTCAGATCTGAGTCCAAAACTTTCCCTTTGTTTTATTTTAGGTATTCACAGTTGAACCTTCTGGTGTGCTTCGACTATTTATCCTCCTATATAACCCTACCGCACTCTGACATAGTCACAAACTGAGCAACAGCAAAACAGCCCAAGTATTGTGACATAATGGGAGAAATTTTGGAAAGATAACAGCTGTTTGCTAATGTTCGCGGGGTGAAAGAAGGCTAGCATGTCTGTTGCCAGCCTTTTAGCTGAATTTCTCCTTCCTAGTTCATTTCTAATTTAAGTTTTACCTCTGAAAAAAAATAAAAAATCTTTTTCTCGTGCTTGAAGGTCACTCCAGCTTTAATTTAAACTACAGAGGAACAGCAGGCTCTGATGAACAACAGCCTCGCTTACCGGGAAGGGATTAAAGCCTGCTCACATCAGCCCACCTCCCACACAGAAACAAATCTGCTCTCATTAAAGCTGTTGTTTCTCTTATTATGTTTTATCTTTTCATATTTTTTTTTAAACCGTGTGAGTAGACTCAATTAAAACACACTCAGCGCGCCACAAACCTGTCCCCCAAAACACAATTTGCTGCGTATTGATTTTCAACAAGTCATTAGTGAGAGCAGCGACAACTGAAGGCAGCGACAACTGAAAGCTGTGCGAGACTTTCGTTTTCTGACTACAACTAACAAAAATGTTGTTGTTCTTTAGCTTAATTCTCTGGTACTGAGAGACACAAGTATCACGTTTAAAAAGCCCAACATTTAACTGATGTTAGGCTTAATAAAACTTAAAGCTGTAGTGTCTTTTGTAAAAAAAAATAAAATAAAAATAAAAGTTTTTTTTAATATATCATCTCAGAACAGATAATCTGTGAAAAGATCAAGCTCCTCCATTTCCTTCCTAAGACACTATCAAGGTCTGAAGTCATACACCGCTTCCTACCAAAAACAACCAAACAGTGGAAGTCGGATGCTCTTGACTTATGATAATATTTTACGAAGCAATAAAAAAAAAACTATTACTTTAGTAAAAATAAATAAACAATCTTTATGATGCTCAATGACATAAAATATGACTTTTGTCTGTGTTGATAGATCTGTTGTGATGCAGTAGTTGTTTTCATATTTTGAATGTAAACTAAGTGTCACTCTGTCTCCAAAGCTCTGCATTGCTTTTTGAAAGGCAGTATTACAGTAAACATACAAGAAGTTCCCACATTCTCAATAAAGGCCCTTTGATTAGATTTAATGCTTACATTGAGTAAAATAGCAGATTTTGTCCTTTGGATGTAAGAAATATGAGTTTGTGCACTCAGGTGATTTTTCTTCTCTAATATTGTGTTTTGAAAACTTTTACATACGAAGCATTGCTTTCTTTACCGCGTCGTATTTCAGTTTAAAGCTTTTGAGCCATCCAAACGTATACATATCTGACCTTTTTCCATGTGTTTTTTGGCTGTAGTGGCCTTTATTTGAAAGCACTATGACGGGAAAGTAGGTAATGAGAGAGGGGAAAGACATGGGGCAAAGGTCACCAGGCCGGGAATTGAACCTGCGACCGCCACGTTGAGGAGTAAAGCCTCCTTATGCGGGTTTTGCTTAACCCAACACAGCGCCCAACTTTTCCATGTTTTATTACATCGTTACCCTCAAACCATCAGCGTATTTCTTTATTTTTAAGACAGACACAAACACAACACTTTAAAAAAAAAAAAAACTAAACCTAAACAGTGTGTCAGATATTTTTATTGAGTCTGTATTTTGAGTCATACTTTGTTGCTATTAAGTTATAAAAAGCTGGGCGGTTCAATTCTACCAAAACTGTTTTGAATATTTAATATTTTATGCAAAGTTGTGGGCAAATTATTTTACAATAAGTCAAATATGGCTATATGAGACTATATTAAAGTGTAAGCAGTGCATGTATGCCTTATTAAATCTAGCCCAGCCAGGTAAAGGCAAGAAACAAAAGAAAAAGTCAAGGTATCTTCTTTGGTCACCTTTTTTTATTATTATTATTCAAATTCCAAGTAGAGCATAAGCGACTGCAACAAATGTCACGCTGCCTGCAATACTTTTTATAAAAAAAAATAAAAAAAAATGTAAATGTCAGGTGGAATACAAACTAAAGACTTTCCCCATGTGGTCTTCCTGCCAGCTCGCTTTAAACATATGGAAGAAATGAGCGCCTTGTTCTTCTCTATATGGAGCTGTGAAACATTGCCTTGTTGAGCCGCAACTTCTGTTTAACTCTGCTGACGTTTGCTTAGCATTTATCACCTTCCTGTCTAGTTAAGATTGTCGCACCTAGGCAAAGGAAAGATCTGTGTGCTTTATATATCTTCTGTGAGAACAGGATGTGCTATGTGTCAACACTTTGTATTCATCTGCTTCTGCAGGTGTAAAGATGAAGTGTGTAACTTTTATTTAAAAAATTTTTTTTTTTACATAATTGTTAACATTGTGTTGAAGAGTATAAGATTATCAGATGGATAACGTGAGAAAATCACATTATCTCCTCTTACCTTCTCCCAGTGCTCCCAGTACTAACTGCAGAAATACACCAGACAGAAACAACCAATCAGAGCCAGAAGGAGGGTCTTAGCGCTGTTAATCACCCTCATGCTCACACCCTTCCTGTTTGCTCCTTCCTAGTCAACACCTGGGTCACCATAACATAGCCTGCCATTAGCAGACTACATTATGGTCGTAGTTTGCTAACATAAGCAGTTAGCTAGTTAGCATAGCCCTCAATGACGTCAGATAAGCGGTTTTCCTGTAATGGTAAGTTGTTTCTCCGCCATTAGCACACGAGTTAGCATACACGAGATTGATTGACAGCGCCAAAGCCCTATTCCTGCCTCTGATTGGTTGAATTTTTTTTTCTGACCTCAACTCAGATATTACCTGTCTCACAATGTCCATGCCGACAGTTTTAAGAAATATCGGGAGTATAAAAAACAAAACGGATTTTTGTAAAAGTTGCACACTGAAGCTGTAATAGGAGGATGTTGCAGCCTCTATATATAGCAAGCAAACTTTTTTTTCCCCTCCTGTGCTGACCAGTTCCTCCTCCCCCGCAGGTGAACTTGGCCATCATGCAGAAGCAGCTGTCGGAGATGGCGGTCGGACACCCGCGGCAGTCCGGCGGCATCTGCTCGCATCAGAACGGCTTCTCGGGAGGGGTGGGCGCCCTGGGCATCATGAACAACCGGCTGGCAGAGACCAGCGTGGACAGATAAGGAGTTGTTGTTTTTTAAAAAAAACAGATACAGAAGATTGAAGAGGGAAAGAGTCTGAGGCGGGCGTGGGCTAACTGAACCCCTCTATCCCCAGCAGCCACCTCTCTGCAGGCGCAAGCGAATCCATCTCTGTCCGCTTTCCTTTCAGGAACTTGACTCCGTGTCAGTTTGCTGAAATCTTTCATCCGGACCAGAGTGCTGGAATGTTCCCTGGTGACGAACCCAGTTTCCATGGTGATAAATAAAAAAAAAGGATAAATAAGCCTGCCTAGAGCATCGTTTTCTGAGCTCCTTCTCACCTAAACGCAACATCCTGGCTTTGTCTGTTGTTTAAAACATGGTTTATGTTCAGGAAATGAAATGACGCTGAATACAGCCATCGGTATGTTATGTTTAATGCACATAAGTAATTTGTCTATTGGCATTTTTAATTTTAATCTATTAAACCGAGAAGTAGCTGGCAATCCTCCTACACATTTCTGTAATTGTTAATGAAACCTGTTTAACTTTGGTTTGAGTTCTGGGTCAGATTAGTTTTTTCCTGCCCAAAGAACAACACAACTTTCTTAGTTCCTCAACATGTGAGGTTCCCTGTGCAACTAGAGCAATCGGTGAAAGTAATGGGAGCCATTTGAGGTGCAAAAACTCCTTTATCCCGCCTCACAACACATTTTGTCCCAGTGCTTCAGGTTTATTTATAAGATCTGAAAACCTGCACAATCTATTCGTTACAACAATTAGTTTTTATATTCTTTTTTGTTCCAGTCGCCTTGCTCTGATTGCAGAAAACCACAGAAGGCTCCGACGGTTGTTAAAGTGTCAGTGGATTTGCTGACCGCGAAAAAAAGGAAAATGACTTGTTGACACGTGAAAGCGATGGCGGTGCAGTTGTCGTCTTTCTCTAACACGCATCTGTGAAGATGCTCAAGTGACTCGGGTTGCCATTTTCCAGCCGTCCCCCCGTATCGCTTTTCCCGTTGAGACTGGAGCTGAAGTGCTTTTGATTTCCAAAGAATGAAAGCAGATTGTTGGACTTTTTATAAAAATAAATACCTCACATATATCCCAAGTATTTCAATACACATTGTGATTGAATATATGGCATCATTAACTTACTGTCTTCACATGCTTTGTTGTTCTGGTCAAAAAAAAAAAAAAAAAATCTGTTCTCACTACAGCCTGTTAGGGGGCGATAATGCCTGGCTTATATGCAGTGTTTGTATTTTAAAAAAAAGGGGAAGAAGAAATGAGACATGAATAAAGTGACTTTGCACCAGAATCTCTTCTTCTCGTGAACTTTTTTCTTTTCTGTTACTGATGGTGTTCTGATCCTTCCACGTGAATGTCATATGAAGTTGTTCTGTTTGTTTTTTTATTATGATTTGTGTAGTCATTTCTACGTTTTGGTGGATTGTCACCTACGACATACATGCAACCCTCACTGAAGCAATGTCAGAAACAAGTGAGTTTTGGGTTCTTTGTTTCAATTTACTCTCTTACTATATAATCTGATTATTTCTCTAATGCTTTTGGATCAATCGGTGTTGGACACTACTAAAGTAAATTACACTACACACCATGGAAAGTAGACCTTAGTAACCTTCCTTTAATTAGTCAATAACAATAATAAAATAAGAAAATGGCAGGTTTTTGGGTTTCAGGCAAAACAGAAACGGAGCATTATTCCAACCGTGCAATGAATCTGTATATGTAGTGTAAAACACCAGTTATATAAACCCACTATTGTAAAATAGGCCTGTGCAGATGCTCGTGAAAGTAGGAGTCCCACTACTCAACAGTCCAGAGCCTCTTCACTCAAAGAGCAAAATATTGAAGTACAGTACTTGGTGTGATCGTGATTTTCCACAAATGAATCCGGGCAATACCCAGTCCTGTGTCCAGAAGGACCTCAAAGCAATCGGAGGAAACAGCAGCTCAGGAATGACGCAGTGGTGTGGTTTCCACGTGCTCCACATGTACTGGCTCTCAGTTCCCACGTTGCCAGTTCCCTAAAATTCCTTAATATTGATGAAAACATGCTAGATCCATTGGCAGATAATTTCATTTACGACAAGAAAATTTTCCCCATGTTGTGAATAAAATAATCTGCCACTGGAGCTAAAATTTACCCATCAATATTAAGCAATTATTGACTCCAAACAAGTTTCCGTATTTTGCTAAAAAGAACTATTTCAGGTGAACTAGGATGTTGCCACAAGTTTCGCTTGTGCTGCATTGCATTTGCTCTGTTCTTCGATTGGCTCACAGTCGTTCCTGATCTTTGGACGCCCCTGTCCTTGAGCCTTCTTTGCTGCAGCTGAATCTCTCGGCTCGAAATGTGCTCTTTCTCAGGAGAAGCAGTTCCCAACACGACATGATGCTTTGAGTGAAAACCGTTGCACGCTTGTCTGTGGAATCAACGCAGGTATAAGACAAGACGACAAAGATTTCAAGCACAAAGCCTAAGCACCTGTCTTCGTAGGCCGCAAGCTGTCGGTGTGAATCCCTGTTGTTTTTATTCAAGTTCAAGCTTTTCTCTTCCTGCAAGTACAGAGAATGTGATGCATGTTTCAGTGTTGACACCAGGGCCCCGAAATAATTTTAATTCTGAAAGATCCGCTTTTCACTATGGAGACGAACTCTTTCACACGGAATAGCTCAAAAAACATTCTTGACAGGGAGTCAGAGAAGCAGTGCCTACACAGATAATAATAGCTTTGAACCAGTGCCTGTGTGCTGCTAGCTCCTGTTTGTGTGCAATGAGCATGCCATGTTTGCATGTGGGACAGCGGAGACTCGGACCGGCATACAAAGGCTCTTTTGTTGAGGCCGCATTCTGAGACACGGCAGCACCAGGAGAGTCACTGATAGCAGGGCTGCATCCAATATGCAGGGCTGAAACACGCGCACGCACACACACACACACACACACTCCAATAGGAACACACTTATCAAAACCTTGAAGTTTTCCTCTTTTTTGTCAGATCTCTACAGAAAATGCATTACAGTGATTTGCAAAAGACTTCATGCCCCTTTCATCTTTTCCACATTTTAGCTTGCACTCAGAGTTCACAGAATTAAACATACTTTGTATAATCCTGACATTTCTGTTTAAAATATGATTTTACATGATCGTATGTGATACTCTAGCTTTCTGTGATGCTGGATTTGGAGTTTATTATCTGTAGGCAAAATCATCAAAAATGTCCAAAAATAATATCAATATCAAAGTAAGACAGATTTTATTGGGTTTGAAGGAGTTACTTTATTATTATTATGATTATCATTATTATTTTATGAAAAAAATAATAAAGAAAATGCAGCCGCCCAACGTGGGGCTCGAACCCACGACCCTGAGATTAAGAGTCTCATGCTCTACCGACTGAGCTAGCCGGGCTGGTGGATCTACCGAACGTGAATGTTTCTTTACATACGTGGGCTGAGAGGACGGGTGCCTGTGATTATGTGCCCTATGTTGTTGCCGTATTACGTGACGTCATACTCAGTCGACAAGCAACCATGGTAAGTGAGCAAGCAATTTTTGCCACGGGTAATTAATATATCATTTGTGGTCTAAAACCTACTTTTGTGACTATGGCTTCACTTTTGGCGTCACAGTTTACACCGCGCAGTCGCTATTTATGGCTGCGTATTTTATTTGTGAAGCGGCAAGCTATTTTAAAGGCAGCTGACGATCATTTAGCCTAAAGCTAGCAGCATTAGCTTCCTTTTAGCTACCAGGGTTTGTGTTTCTCTTTCATGCACAAAGTTATTCATCTTTTAACTACACTTATAGTCTGTTGTTCTACTTTTATTAACTTTTCAGTTTTCGTGGATGTTTTTTTCTATAGTTTTATCATTTTAATAGTTTGCATTTACAGTAAGAAGCTATGTGTCGCTTCTGACTTGGCAGGTTGTAGATAGCGACGAGCTAGCTTTCTCAAGGAAAGCAGTGGTTTTAGGAAAATAACACGTTCATGGCGATTCGTTCTGGACTTAATTACTGCTTTACTGAATCTTGTTTATTTTTCTAGGGTCAAAGTCAGAGTGGAGGCCACGGTCCGGGAGGAGGCAAGAAGGATGACAAGGTGACTTTTTGCTGCCAGTTGTGGGAGATATTACTATTTGGTGCACATGAATAAATCAACACCACTATAACAGCTGAAAATCGCGCACACTGCGGTGTTGTCTTCAATTAATCTCCAGTTTAACGTCACAGTTGTAGTTCGAAATGAACTAAAGAATCGTAATACATGTTGACAGCGTGTTGAGATGCCAAATCCTGGTTCTGAACATGCTTCGGCACAAGAACAATAAAAGAAGATCATAGAGTAAACTCTTTACTGTCATTAGTCGATTAACCGACCACAGTAAAAATGATTCCAGTACCATTCAGTAGAAAATCGCACAACATAAAAAATGATTTAGCAAAATATTATATGCAAAAGATTTGAACAATAAACTGCTTATGTATCCTTCTGAAGAGTTTATTTTGTGAAGCATGATCGCTTAAGTACTTCATTACTATATTCTGTGGCCAAGTCTTTAATGAGGTTCTATTTTCAAATGTTGTTGTCATTCATTTCTATTTGAAGGACAAGAAGAAGAAGTATGAACCTCCAATTCCAACCAGAGTGGGAAAGAAGAAGAAGAAGACAAAGGGTCCAGATGCCGCTAGCAAACTTCCACTTGGTAAAGAAGTGAAAATGTACCATTATCTGGCAACATGTCATTATGCACAAAAACCTGCCTGTATGCAGCATTTCAATTAAATGAGTCCAATCTAAAATTCAACTGTCCATCCATAAAAAGTAGGAGTAAACCATTAAGTCAATATCTGGATGGTCTATTCTGTTGATAATTCTGACGATTAATCAATTAATTGGATTTAAAAAAATTGGTACGTTCTGCATGTTTTTATACAGCATCAGAAATGCATGAAGGATTAATTAGTAGATTAATAATTGGATAGAAGAACGTGCTTAAAAGGATTATTTTTTTTACACAATTTGGATCAGGTAATGCTAAAATTAAGCCATTTGCTCAGGTGCAGGTAAAACATATTTTCAGATGAAGAAGAGAATTTTTTTTCTATTTCTTTAAATGTAAAATGTATTTATTTTGTACAGTTTTGGCTTAATTGCTGATCGGAACATGTTGTTCTGTCAGCAGTTGGTTATTTCCTTTTGTCCTTCAATTCCATAACGATTAATCGCTAACAATTGATTCATCACAATTACAGTGTTAGCTTAATGACTGC
The DNA here is from genome assembly GCA_922788865.1 of Poeciliopsis turneri. Classification (NCBI taxonomy): domain Eukaryota; kingdom Metazoa; phylum Chordata; class Actinopteri; order Cyprinodontiformes; family Poeciliidae; genus Poeciliopsis; species Poeciliopsis turneri. Next base: position 152,580 of record CAKLNU010000883.1, on the reverse strand, counting down.
TCTAAATGTAGTTAGTCTTTTTTGAGTCTATAACCACCAGTTCATAATTGATATCTAAAGTAGAAGGTGATTGCTTTGACAATCGATTAATCACAATTAATCTCCAGCTAACGAGTAATGGATTACCAAATTAGTTGACAATTATTTTGACAATTGAGTCATCACGATTAATCGTTTCATCCCAGTTTGTTTCACACAAATCGGTCTGTCTGCGTTCCAGTCACGCCTCACACTCAGTGCCGCTTGAAGCTGCTGAAGCAGGAACGGATCAAAGACTACCTGCTGATGGAGGAGGAGTTCATCAGAAACCAGGAGCAGATGAAGCCTCTAGAGGAGAAACAGGAGGTCAGCCTTCGTTCTGACGCTCGCCTCTTGTCTCGTCTCTCTGGCGATCATGTGTGTGAGTGTTTGTTCCCTCCCTGCTTTAACAGGAGGAAAGGTCAAAGGTGGACGACCTGCGAGGAACCCCCATGTCGGTAGGCACCCTGGAAGAAATCATAGACGACAACCACGCCATCGTTTCCACGTCGGTGGGATCGGAGCACTACGTCAGCATCCTGTCCTTCGTGGATAAGGATCTTCTGGAGCCAGGCTGCTCTGTTCTGCTTAACCACAAGGTGAGGTGTGGGCACAGCCTCAGCTGGTGTGTATCTATGTTTGGTTCCACGGTAAAATAGACTCTGGTTGTGTGTGCCTGCAGGTTCATGCAGTGATTGGGGTGCTGATGGACGACACAGACCCCTTGGTGACGGTGATGAAAGTGGAAAAAGCTCCCCAAGAAACCTACGCTGATATAGGAGGACTGGACAATCAGATCCAGGAGATTAAGGTTCAGCATGGCACACAGTCAAATGAACGTCTTAAATACATGAAGTTATTTTTTTGTTGTGTCTTTCTAAGCTAGGCTCCCACTGCGTTTAAGCAGAAAAGGAACAAAATTGAATTCAGTTTGTAGCATTTAGCTCAGCCTGACATTACAAAAGGCAAAACATTTTAAATCTCTCTCTTGTTGTATGAAATACACTCTATGAATAAAGCTGTCTTGACTTTGACTGTTTGCTGTTAGGAGTCTGTGGAGCTGCCGCTCACACACCCTGAGTACTACGAGGAGATGGGCATCAAGCCTCCCAAAGGTGTCATCCTGTATGGACCTCCCGGCACAGGTCCGTTCATTTTAACATTCTTTGTTGTCTTTGGCACAAGCAACCAACACAAAGTAATTTAAAGAAGCTGGGTTGATATGGACTTAAAGTTTTATCACAATATTATGTGAAGTAGTGGTGATAACAATAAAAGTAACACTAAAAACCATTTATGATTTTAGATTTAAGGTCACAGCCTCACATACACAAATTTACCACACCAGTCACATAAAAAACGGGATGAGGATCAGTGCCTCCAAGTCTGAGACCATGGTCTTGAGTCGGAAAAGGGTAGAGTGCCTTCTCCGGGTCGAGGGAGATGTCCTGCCCCAAGTGGAGGAGTTCAAGTATCTCGGGATCTTGTTCACGAATGAGGGAAGAAGGGAGCGTGAGATCGACAGGCGGATTGGTGCAGCGTCCGCCGTGAAGCGGACGCTGTACCGGTCCGTTGTGGTGAAGAGAGAGCTGAGTCAAAAGGCGAAGCTCTCGATTTACCGGTCGATCTACGTTCCTACCCTCATCTATGGTCATGAGCTTTGGGTAATGACAGAAAGAACGAGATCACGGATACAAGCGGCTGAAATGGGTTTTCTCCGTAGGGTGGCTGGGCTCTCCCTTAGAGATAGGGTGAGAAGCTCGGTCATCCGGGAGGGACTCGGAGTAGAGCCGCTGCTCCTCCATATCGAGAGGAGCCAGTTGAGGTGGCTCAGGCATCTGGTCAGGATGCCTCCTGGACGCCTCCCTGGTGAGGTGTTTAGGGCACGTCCCACCGGGAGGAGGCCCCGGGGAAGACCCAGGACACGCTGGAGGGACTCGTCTCTCGGCTGGCTTGGGAACGCCTCGGGATTCCCCCGGAGGAGCTGGAGGAAGTGGCTGGGGAGAGGGAAGTCTGGGCCTCCCTTCTTAAGCTGCTACCCCCGCGACCCGACCCCGGATAAGCGGCAGAAGATGGATGGATGGATGGATAATTTGAATTCAATGGGAAAACGATGAATCAAAATTCTTAACATGATGATAAATTTATCACAATAAATGATGAACGATACGATAAATGCCCAGCCGTACAGGTGTGCCTTACTCTTTCCTTTCTCAGAGCCATTCTGGGTGAGATGTTTGCAGCTTGTGATGCGTTACGCTGTGTGCCTTGGTCGCCATGACGCTGATTAATTTAGCCAAGTTGATTTGTATAGCACATTTCATCAACAAGACACTTTACACCATAAAAACATAAAGTAACCACTTTAACAAGTAATAAACATTGCATTTTGTCAAATGCTTTCGTCAAATATATTGATCAATGCTCCAGTAATTATTAATCAAATTCATGTACAACTAGCCTTTGATTAATAAGGAACTCAGTGTTTCAACTGTTTTGCATTCAAACCTCTGTCCTGTCGTTCGCAGGAAAGACGCTTCTCGCCAAGGCCGTGGCCAACCAGACGTCGGCCACCTTCCTGCGCGTGGTCGGCTCGGAGCTGATCCAGAAGTACCTCGGAGACGGACCCAAGCTCGTGCGGGAGCTGTTCCGGGTGGCGGAGGAGCACGCGCCTTCCATCGTCTTCATCGACGAGATCGACGCCATCGGCACCAAGAGGTACGCGGGGCTCTGCTGAGCGCTGACTCAGACTGGGAGCGGTAATGAATCACCTGCGCTGATGTCAAGGTGTTGGATTGGTGTCACAACCTACGGTCCCTAAATAATCTCTTGTGTTTGTGTCCAATTCTCAACAAGACGAGCGGAAAGCTTTGTTCTTTTTATTGTCTGTTGAAGATGTGTTTATGCCAAATTCAACATGTGCTAAAAACATTTAAGTATGTAAATGATCTGTTTTGTGGATCATTTTTAATATGAAAACCTGCCTTGCAGCATTTCTGACTTTGTAAGCTAAAGTTCTATTGTTTTTGATACTGAGGAATAATTTTAAATAAGTTTGCCCTTGTGTCTTGAAATAAAAGTGCAATTGATATATAAATTTTCATATCTAGAATCTAGAAATATTTTTTAAGAGTGGAAGAAACAAAGCAAGTTGAAGGCAGAGCTGGAAGTGCCTGAATATTTATGATTTTAAGAGTTTTATATCAAATAATTCAGGCATCAGCTTCAAACCGAACCATGCCTGGTTCGGATTGAAGCTCCACTGATGTGTAGATATTTGTTAAACATATTTTCTGTCTTTCTCAAGGTACGACTCCAACTCGGGTGGCGAAAGGGAGATCCAGAGGACCATGCTGGAGCTGCTCAACCAGCTGGACGGCTTCGACTCGCGGGGCGACGTGAAAGTGATCATGGCCACCAACCGGATAGAAACGCTGGACCCGGCCCTCATCAGACCCGGTCAGCACGCCGTCCGATTGGCTCAGAGGCCGCCCGGCTCTGGCTCTCATATCTGCAGTACTGTAAATCTGTCTGGCACTCAGGAAATGGCTCCATTCTGCTGAGACATGGCAGGGAGGGGGAAATTGAAATGTCAAGTCTTTTTTCTTCACTTTTTTTTTTTTTCTCTCCTTCGGGATGTTAATTTATAATGCCTGTTCCCTTAAGGCAGTGCTCCTTTAAACAAAGATTGTCACGTGTGACAGGAATTACATTCACTTGACATTATCAACAGCTCTCTTAAGAGAGGGAGGTATTTTCTTGTTCTTTTTCCACAATCTAGTCATCCAGAGCAAAATCCTGCAGAACTTTCTTAAATAACAACCCCTCCAATCGTGTTTATGTCTTCCATATTCCCGAAAGACCCAACGCTAGTAAATGCACCGTGTGTGCAAAGATGCTATTAATCCGTTTTTTGTTTCCACGCGCAGGGCGAATCGACAGAAAGATCGAGTTTCCTCTGCCGGACGAGAAGACCAAAAGAAGAATCTTCCAGATCCACACCAGCAGAATGACGGTGGCAGACGACGTCACCTTGGACGACCTCATTTTGGCCAAAGACGACCTATCAGGAGCAGACATTAAGGTGAGACGTCCTCAAGAAACAGGAAGCAGACACTTGTGATTTCCTGTCACGATAACCTATTTAGCTGGATGATAAATTGTTCCGGAAACTATTGCGATGAATGAGAATATTGTCATTTTGAGACCATTTTCATCTAATATAATAATAATAATAATAATGGCATATTAATGTGAGTGCACCCTCTCAAAGATCAAAAAACACTTTAATTTCTAAAGAACGTTTAACACTGGAACTGGTAAAACATTTTAAGTACCCCAAATAAAAACTGCAATAATTAAAATGGATTGTGAAGTTTCTGTATCCGAAATTGCGTTTCAAAAGATTTTAATCACTGAGTGCAGGAAAACAGGCAAAAATAGCAGGCAGGACTTTTGCCAAACGCAAAAAAAAAAACTCAGCGCAAACTAATTACTTAGTACTGAGTAATTTAATTTCCCTTCTAGGATCAATAAAGGACATATGAAGCGAATGTTTTGCAGCATTTTTCGAAATTTCTGCCTTATGAAACGGGAGCGTCTTTCAATAATTGTTGCCCGAATGGAAATAATCGAGTTTATTCTAATCTGTCGTGCGATGAACTGACTTATTGCTTACTTATAAACTAGACTGAACTGTCAGCATGTACTGCACCACAGCTGCACTACTTCTAATTCAAATTGAGCTTCCACACAAAATTGAAAAAGTCCAGTGTTGCAAACCTTTCTGTCTACGTTATTCACCACATTGAAAGTTATGTACTTTCAGTCTGGTGATCTGCAGGGACGTGTTTGGTTCTGTATTTCCTGGTGGGTTTCTGCTTATCGCTGCAGTCACTTATTGATTAGCTATCCCAACCTCCTCCAAATGGAGGGAGGGGAAAAAAGACAAAGTCGCTCAAACGGAAAATTCTAAGGCTGGCTTTGTAATTAAATAATGCCAGCAGTTAATTAGGCGAAGTGAACTTTCCATTCAATAGCATCCATCCTGCTGGAGCTCAGGTCGCTGATGTAGCTTTGCTGCCATCTCGTGGCATATGATGGAATTACAACAAACAAAAAAAAAATCTGAAACATTAAGGAATTTATGTGTGCTTCATACAGCTTTACTGAACGGGTCAGTTGTGGTTTTTTTTCAACATTTCAGCAGGTTTTTGCACAGTTGAGCCTGCTGAACATGCTAAGCTAACCATTGTTCCTGTTGTGGTAGTTCATTGGAAAATGTAGACATGTAGAACCACACACACGTTTGGTTGTGTTTCTGCATTCTGTTTCACATCTTTGCTGCCTAAAAAACAAAAACATCACAAGACAAGTCTGACACTTTTCCTCTCCTGTTTCCTCGTTTCTCCTCCAGGCCATCTGCACAGAGGCAGGCCTCATGGCGCTGCGAGAGCGCCGCATGAAAGTCACCAACGAAGACTTCAAAAAGTCCAAGGAGAACGTCCTTTACAAGAAGCAGGAGGGCACACCGGAGGGCCTTTACCTTTAACGCTCCCACCTTTATTTTTTGTTTTTGTTTCTTTATGCCCCCTATAGTCCCCTCCACCAACCCTTTTGTCATTTATTAGCGAGTGGAAGAGCGGCAGCAGCTGACTCGGCTTTGATACGTCTTGCGCACGTCACGTCTTGCACCGTCCCCTCTTCCCTGTTACCGTTATGTGTTAAAACAGTTAATAAAAGTGATAAATAGAACCAGGCGTGGGGTGTTAGTCATCACTTTTTAGCAGCTTCAGTCGCAGAAGCGCTTTAACCATCTGCTGACGTTTACGTCCTGCATATGGAGGATTGCATCATTTTCATACATTCAGTTTTTAGAAAGTAGTAAATATAGTCACTTCCTTTGAACTGTTTTACATTTTGTCACGTTATAACCACAGATAAAACAAGTGCGTTGTGTTTTATTGGACTTTATTAACCCAAAGAAGTTGTGTCCGTTTGTTTCTGTTTCAATTGTGCGCGAGACTTTGTCGCTATTCCGCTAATTTTGGAAAAAACACAATTTCCCACGTGAATAAGTTCGTTCACGCAATAAGTCGTTAAAATCACCCTAGCACCACTTCCTCTCGTGGTTTGCGCCAGCGGCAACATCTGGTTGCTGATCTTGTGATTTGCGTGATGCCAGAAAATAGTTTTCATCGCAGTTTTGCAAAATTTGCATCCAATTTCAATATGGCCATGCATGTTTTCAATTGGCAAATTTATTTTTGAAATATCAAATTGCTGCAATTGTACGGTGATTCAAAACGCTGCTACATACATCAGCCTGCCAATGGGATTAGAGGTAAAAATTAGCCTCTTGACTAAAACGCTACTATGTAATGTCCCGTTATAAAAACAAAAAACTTTGAAGCAATCAACAACAAATAAATTAATGGCTGTAAAACAAAAAGTACATGCGGTGTGCTTTCCGTTGTAGTTTTGCAACAAAAAAAAAATGCCTCATGCCAGCGCGTTTGATTTTTTTTTAAATACGTGTTTCCAATATGTGAATTTCTTTTAACAACTCCAGTTTGCTGAGTTTTATGGTCAATGGAAACGTAGCTACTGTGTCATTTCTGGAATATTTCATATTACAGCCATAAACTCAATGATGGCATGCAATTTAAAAACTCCACCGTTTCATCTAACGGTTGCCTACAAAAGCTGCATGATGTCAAAGGACTACCACTCGGGACGTTTACGAAGGGCTGCTTCAAAGAAAAAAAAAGAAAAGATTTCGTCCATGTTTCCATTTATGTGCGCGACTGCAAGCGAGCAGGCGGATGCATAACTTCAGTAAATCCAGCCAAGCTGCTGTTGCCGCAGTCTTGACATGCGGACAGCGCCGCGGCGTTGATTTAATTCCCCCTGATGTGGAACCATGTGGAACTCAGTGCTCAGCAGAAAGTGGCCCCATGCAGCAAGCGCCGGGCCAAGATGCAGGGCCGGGATTGAGCCGTTGCTGCTGCACTGCAGGACCCTCATCCAAAGTGATCAGGCATTTCAAATGCAGCACATTTCAAGACAGGAGGAAAAAAACAAAACAAATTCAAGCAACAGGACAACGAGGCGTTTTGTCCTGTTGCCTCAAGGCAAATTTTGGGACGTTTATAAATCACAGCAAGTCCATCCCAGTTTGGTTCCTAAATGCCTTTAATTTGAATTAGTTAGAATAAACAAAATGTTGATTATTTGCCTCTCAAATTCTCCACAGCAGACTTTAAAAAAAAAAAAAAAGTCTCATCGTGGGAGCCAGGATCTGGTTCAGACCTTTCTGGACCTCTTTGGTTTTGTGGCGATATCGAACATGCGACGGTCCATGCGTCCCGATCTGCATGGCAGCAAACGAACGAAGCAAAGCGGAATAATTTCAGCAAAAAGTTCTGATTCGTTTTCAGCAAATTAACAGAAAAACAAAAGTCTTAACCTGAGTTAAGACTGACCTGATGGCAAGCTGGCAAACAGCTCGACATTTTGAAAAAAAACCCCTGAAAACTGGTACATGCTTTTTGCATTAACCCCTCTTTCCTCAGACAGCCCTAAATAAAGTCCTTCAGAAGTGAACATCTTGTGAGGAACTGAATCACAGTCAAAGTGACAAGGCAGACACGGAGATCGAATCATTTTTGAGTGTTGGGATGGCCTGGACTTAAATTCAAGATGCAAAAATGAACGTTTAATCAGCAGCTTTTGTGTTACTGCCACATGAAATAACAATATGTCGACGCATGCGAAAAAGTTCACAGCTAATTGAATGTTTTTGCAACAAACAAATACCGCATGGTAATAAAGACATATTGGAGATACGTTATCTCTGGGATGCAGCAGCAGAGATCTTTTTAGCCCCTTGTTGCTTATTTAGGAATGCTCCTCACGGTCCATTAAAGACCAAAGCGCCCCCATTTTAATGGAGACGTTTTAATTCGTCCGCTAGGTGGAGCTATAGCCACAAAATGTGAGGGGAGACATTGCTTTGCCCTTTTCTGCATCGTCACTCCACCAATTCAGGTTACAACCTATTACTGAGGAGACTGGACGAATTACCATTTCAACGAGACTACATATTAATAAAAAAAATAATAATAAAGAAAAAAGGCTCGTTTTTGTGTGCCATTAAGCTACCACCAGTCCTGCCGTGGTTTACGGCTCGTTTCACCAGCGCCTCGCCAGTCCGAAGTGAATGTGCGCACTTTTCTCACCGAGCCTGTCGCATTGCTATCCGTTCTGAAAACATTACCGTACTATAAACGGTAATGGACGCCGCTAAGCGGACGGAATTAAGCAGTGAATATGTTTAGCTTTTCACGTAAAGAACCCAGTGCTTTTATTTATTACGTTTCCATTAAGTACAACCGCCTGGTGCAATGCAGGTCCCGTGTAGCCAATCGATGCGTCCGGCACATAGAATATAATATTGCAGGTCTGCACTGGCCAATCAGAGAGGTCCTTACATACAGGAGCAGCAAAATCTCATGTGTCAAGCGCGCGGCTTAGATTTTGGGGTACCCTTCCGCGGCGACGAGCTAGTGCCTCGTGTCAAGAAATTGTAACTTGCAGAAAACCGACGAAAAACGCAGAAGTGGTTGAAGAAACTCTCAATTTCTCCCTTTTTATTCTCGGAAGCGAAAGATATTTATTTGAATGTGGATGTTGTCACTCTGTTAAGTTGCAGGAGTTTAAGTTTGTGGTTAAAATGTAAAGGAACAGATTATTTTCTGTGAGAAGCTGTTAAGTAAAAAAAACAACAAAAAAAACACAGCTACAAAAATAAAGACGATTTAGCAAAACATGAATTAATATTTAAGTGGGTTTTTTATATATATAATTAGAAATAATCCACAAAATCAAAGTTGTTCCAGATGTAAACAAAGTTGTTCCAGATGTAAACAAACTATTTTTGACGAAACGTCAATGTTTACCAAGCAATATTAGTTTTTATAAGAGAAAAAATAAGTCACTGTATGGGAAAAAAGCTTACATTTATTTTTAGCTTACTCGGTTAAAACATTGCACAAGTTTGAACTTGACTCATGTCAGATTTATTGGTGCGTTAATAACACGAAACCCGCTCAACGCATCACTCGTCGCGCTGTTTCATGGATGTTCTTCCTTATCTCAACTCAAAACTTCTTTGTGCTCTGTTATTATGTGCTCTACTTTCTGTGTAATCACGAGGAACACGCAGTCCAAAGCAGGGCCATTTCGTCAATAATTAATTGCGTGTCAAATCGAGCAGGAGGATGCTCCTCTTCTGTGCACTGCAGACGTTTGAGCCGCTCTGATTGGCGTGCCGGGCGGCCGGAGGCCCGCGCTGCCGCAGACGGCTCCGAATCGCAATAAGGAAGTGAGTGATACGTGCTAGCGTGGCGGAGGGATACACAAGACAACCCGCGCTCCCCCTCCTCCTCCCACCTCCCCGCTCTGGCCACGGCCAATATACACGCTCCGAAAGCCGCCAGTGGAACTCCATCTAAGGAACGAGCACACTCCTAGTCTGCTTCCACAGACCAACAAGCACACAACCCACCCGACATGGTACGTATAGTCATTCATTCTTTGCGTTACGGGAGGGAAAAATGGCGCTTCCAGTGTAGCTGCAGGTGCTTGCTGGTCGGAGCCTGGCTTTATTCTCCGTTTCTGTATTTGCTGTTCACTCATTGATTCCTGTTATGAGCAACTCGTATCCGTACAGGAGGCGGAAAACGCCGGGGAGGCGCACTTTGTGTTTCAGCCCGATTCGACTATTAAAACGGCTTTAACATTCGCCATGTTTGTGGTTTTTTTTTGTGGTTGTTGTTGCCTTTTCCTTGCGGGTTTGTGCCTGAAAATGTGCTCTGCTTCATATGTGGAACCGATAACTGCGCAATTAGCCAGTTCATGACCGCCTGCTGCAGCTCGCGTTCAAACTTGGACGACATTTGGAGGCGTCGGGGGGAAAACTGCTGTGCTATTCTGGGTTATTACGGGATAACTCTGTTCGTGAGCGACGCGGTACTTTCTTCTTCTTTTTCACAACGCGCCTCCAAAGCACAGGCGTGTTGAGAGAGTTAAAAAAAAAAACGCTGGTATTTTTTCCTTCACATGGCTCAATATACGCTTCGGTTTTCCTTCTTCTTTTCATACACACACACAAAGGTAACAGTCTGGGTGAAGAAACTGTTTGGTTTCCACCCTCTTTTTTTGTTGTTGTCTTTTTTTCTATCGAGGGCTTGCACCATCGCGCCTCCGAGCTTCGCCTCGCCGCGCCTGAACCTCCGCGCTTCCCGTCGGTGTTCCGCAACGGAAATTGACCGAAGCCGATTCCGTAAACTCGCGAGGGTCACATCTCCGTCGAGGGGAGCTGTCGGACGGCGTTCCTCCTCTCCCGCGGGCTTTATCGCAGGCAGTTTGGGGTTATCTAGTTGTGCTCATGTCTGCTGATTTGGTTGCCTCTTTGCAAATTTTCTCGATGTTATGCAAATGTGGCACCTGTGGGACTCGTGCAAGAAGCTCTGTGTAAATAAATACATGAACAGAAGGTGGAAACGAGTTGAATCAACTTTTTTTTTTGGTTCTTTTTCATCTTCTGCACACCTAGCTGCCATCCTGCTGTACAGTTCCTAATTAATTACGTATTCAGCATGTCACTCTGTTGCAGCTGACTTTCTGGTCATCTTCCTGGGCTTCAGTGACTTGCAGAAAAAAGAAAAAAAAAATCATTTTTTTGGTGCACACGTTAGCTTCACATCTGCAACATAGGAACTGGAACTGATCTGCATATTGCACAGAAGCCTCTTTGAGCCCTGAAGGAGTCCAGAGGCTGTAAACCTTTCAGCTCAGCTGCGATCAGATGACCCACGTACAGTATCAAGCTTCCAATCAGGTTCACGTTGCAACACGCTGCAGCAACCGGAATATAAACCCACCAGCATCCATGAAAAGTTTCATTCCAAACTCCCCCCCCCCACCATCACCTTATCTGAGCCCACTCGGGTGGAAACGCTCCAACCGTACACCCCCCCCCCCCACCACCACCAACATTGAGGTGGAAGTATCGAGTAAGTGTGTCGAGGCCCTATCTTGTTCCTGCTCGGCTCTTGTTTGTTGATGCATGTTTAGTAACTCGCGGCGCATCCGATACGCCGCGGTGAATAATTGATGCGTTTGGCAGCAACACCTAGCCCTGCCCTGCACCCCTCCCTCTCCTTCCCCATGCGTCTCAGAGCGACGGTGTCCCGTCTGCGGCGGGCGGCAAGCCCGTCACCTGCCACCACAAGCCATATGGTGCATCGGGTCGCTGCGCCCTAGGAGCGTGGTATTGTTTACACCGCTCGCCCCATCTCTGTCTCTCTCTCACTCTGTGTGTGGGGCTGCTTGGGCCTGAGGCCTCTTTGTCTTTTGTCCAGCTATGAAGACAATTGCCCCACAGTGGAATGAACGCCCCGCCGCTACTACCCCACACACACACTTGGAGTCTTTGTTTCCCTCCTGAATGTTTCAGCTCGTCACACCCATCTGTCTGGGCGACGGCTGCTTGATCCAGCTCAACAAACTGGTTGGTCACCTCCATAGCAGACCACAAAAAAAGAAAGGAACATCCAGGATTGGTACTTCTGTTTTCTCAAGGAGGAAATGCCAATTACGTAAGAGCAAAAGAGGCCTTGAATGGAATGTGATTCTCACAGTGTGATAACGTCACCAACGTACCCTGGTGTGTAATGGTGTTCACACAGATTCAGACCCAAAAACCTAGCAGGATTCCGTCAGTTTCCTGCTCAACAGAATGGGAACACATTTCCCTACTGCTGCTAAAGTTATCTATCATTGTTTTGTTTTTTTCTGAACGATAACAATTCCTGTTTTTCTTTAGCTAGTGGTAACAAATATACAAATTTTGCCGAACGATGAATTGTCCCAGAAGTTATTACGATGAACGACAACCTTGTCTTTTTGACGCCATTTATCGAATAATATAACGGTAATGCCAGAATAATGCAAGTACTCCCTTTTAAAGATCTACAAACTTCAGTTTTGTACAGAACAGTCCAGACTGCAACTGGGAGACATTTTATATATTCAAAATAAAAACAACAAAAAAAACCATAAATAAAATTGCCCTTCAAAAAATATTAAACTCATTTTAATGTATAATTAATTTATTATCATGGCAAGCTGGCCCAATGCAATTGTTTTCACTTACCGATACGATACTTTGAGTGTTGGCCGATACGTTCCCAATGCAATATCATCAATCAGAAATGCTTTTATTACATATGTTGTTGTGTTGATTGCTAGAAAAAGGCTCGCTCAAGTCATATTACTCAGAGAACAATAGTGAACAATAGATATGACAACAACTGACCCATTCATTAACTGGTGGATCAGTCTGTGGGATACAAGCACTGCCGAATAGAAATGCTGGCCGGACTAAACGGTTATTATACCTGATATTTTAGATGTGGCCTGATGTAATCTGGTACTCATTTTTCATGCTGACAACAAAAACAATGTTTTTGTGAGCTTAAAATACTGCATGTTAAAAGGATAAACTGTGCTGCAGTTTCCTTGATCAAAATTTGATTAAAAACAAAATAAAACTAGAAAACGGAAGGGTGAAAAGAGCATCAATGTAAGTCTTTGTTGATGGGTCAGGGTTAACAGGTGAAAATGATTGACGTATTTGAGGAAATAGGAAATATGAGTTGTCAATCACCGTGAAGGGAAAATTCTGGTTTAACAAGGTCATGTTTTCTGATTAGTTATTGAGGCTATCTGCTAAGGTGTTAGCTTTACACCTTAGCAGACTGTTGGCGCTCAGTTGGTTTTATGAGCTGAAATATTTCCAAATCACGTAAAATATCAGGAAAAAAAAAACCCTGTAGTTCAGTTATTTTATTTTTTCCTCTACCAACTAACCTGGTTTGTGCAGCTACAGGAGGGGGAGGGGGACATGAGTGTATGCTACAAAACTTCCCAACACCTCCTTTAATATGTCTGTAAAAGACATTAAAGTAGGGCACTGCAATAAATCTTATCGCTTAATAAAATTTTTGGTTTCAGGTTGAAAAAATAGGATTTTGTCAAAAGTTCTCGTAGCCTGGCCCTAATTCTCTGACGTACAACTCAGAGAATGGGTGACTGAAACAAAACTACTTTTTGACAATGTTTTCTGTAGTTTTTTCTTTTAGAAAAGAACAATTGAATTTGCATTGAAAAAGAAAAAAATCAAACATTTTAATTTTAATCCTGAGCCCAGCCCCAGATTAAAGCAAGAATTTTTAGACCTTGGAAAACCTTGACTCCAGGAACCCGTGCCTGTTCCCGACCGGCTCCTGGAGCTGCTTCCTGCCTGTTTGGACTGCTGCCATGGGCAACAGGGTATGCGGTCAACCCAGTCATGCCAGCATCCACAAATGCACACAGATGCCTGTTCCCCTACAAGCTGTTATTTAGACCGAAGAACGGTGAATCACAGGGAGTTTCCTCCGAACAGTAAGAGCCACTGCCACACAGAGAGGGGAAAGGGGAAAAAAATAGGCCCGGCGTTGCTACGGCACCAGAAGCCCTCGGCAGCTTGGGTCACTGCCAGGGGAGGGACCATAGCGCTGAGTCACCAAACCCTTTCCCCCCTCACACACACCCTGTCCAGTTTGGAGAGACGGGTAGAAGGAGAAAATGCAGAGATGGAATCTGGTCTGTTTCATGGAGATGGAGCAAACAGTCACATTATTGTTTATTGTAAGTTTACATTGTCCTCACCCTTAAGTTTTAAATTATTGCATCTAAAATTTCTCACACAAAAACATAAGGGGACTTTAAAAACTTCAATCACAGGTCCTACAGGGGCAGTGTTTTTTTTGTTTGTTTTTTTTTATCTTCACATCACGATATAATGCTGTTCCCTCTTCAAAAACATGACTTGTTTTTTTCATGCATGTTTGAGGAATCTTTTAGTCTCCCATAGCAACCATTCAGCTATGCAAAACACCTCCGTGGACCCAGCACCGCCTTCGAGGACGAACCTCCTCCTTGGAGTGGCAGTTTCCAAGCTTACAGAGCATTCCTACCCCGCAACTCCTTCAGACTAGCCAGCAGCAATTGGCACTTGGTGGAACTGTGCATCTGTCTATTGTAGTGTTGGTGTATAGTGCTTCATACAGGAGCTACTTCTCAATGCAAAGCTGTTAAAAATGTTTTTAAAGGATTAATAGAGGAGCCATGTGGTGATGACTTCCTGAATGCGGCGTTTCTCAGAGACGGAAGCCCAATTTCATTACGGTAAAAGAAAATATACTGCACGATCTAAGTCATATTTGATATTGGCATAATTTTTATTACAACTGAAGTTAACATAGCTATTGATTGTGCTATAAAATGTCACCATGTAGTTCTAAAAGACATTGTCCCATTTAAACGTTGTTCTGGCATCTCATAAACGCAAACGTTGGAGTCACTTGTACACATTATCACTGTGTTCAGAGACTTGAAGCAGTTGCAGCTACTGCTAACTAGGTGCTAATATAACCTAGCCAAGTGGCTTTTGTGCATCTATAATCACTAAAGTGCAAATTTATCTCAGATGTTCGTCTTTGAGCCATCAGCTCACTTCCGTTGTACGATGCTGTTTATACAGTCTTGCTCCAAAAGACTGTATGAACTACTTGAAACTACTACTCCATAAAATTTGTGATTTTCTCATGTCCAATTCTGTTGCAATACAAATCTTAAATTTAATTGTTGATGGTCTCAAAATATCCTGAATTTGCGTCGGTGAAGCCTGCAGAAACCCTGGACTCATTCAGTCGGGTCATCTAATCGTTCGAAACTCGACTACATGCCGATCGATACCTGCCACCGCGACGAGACGCCTCTCTGTTTGAGAGGAGCAAAAGGTCGGCTGGCAGCGCGGTCATGTGGCGCTCTGCTAAATGCCAACCCAGCCTAAACTAATCTAACACTTATGCAACAAATTCAATTTGCTGACTTAATTTCCAAAATGGAGCGGCCTCGCCTCGGAGCGCCGCGCTCATTACGAGGTTCTGGTCTCCGGGAGTCATAGGACTACGGGATGATTTCTTCATTGCATCAGCGCGAGAAAACGTCCATAAACACGCAAACGTAACAATGGAAGCAGGGCTGGGCGCTTCACAGGAAATGCAGGGATGGAAAGTATTGGTGTGGAGGAAGACTGCCATTAGCGTGTGTGTATAAAAAAAGAGTTGCTCTGTGTGTGTTCCCCCTCTTTACTGCCAAGCTTACGGATGTCAGTCAGACTGGTTTGTTAACAATGATAATGAAATATCTTCAGAGTCATTTACACCATTAGCTGTTTCTTCACACTTTTATTCTAGTCTTTTCTTTCTTTTTTGATGCGATTAAAAAGAAAGGGTGGGGGTAAGTTGGTTCAGAAGTATTTAAAGCTTCTGTGAGTCAGCCATGATGGAAGCCAAGATGGTCGGGGTGGGAGGGGTCGACGACCACATCAGGCCAGCCGGTTGGTCGGGAAGCGACGCTTTATCCAGATGCAATTCATCAATTAATCACATGATAAATTACAATGAGCTCAGTCGTTTCCATTGTGGTGATTAGTATTTTTGGAAGGTCAAATTTTGTTAGGTCTATTTCATTCATGGTTTTGTTTGTGTGTTGTTTGTACTGCAATTTTTTTGTTTGTTTTTGGTCGTCCCGTTTTATTTATTTTGGATGTTTAAAATATCTTCCAGTTACAGAGTTAAAGTTCTTTACAAGATTAAAGTGTTGAGTCTTTGAGAGAGCAAACTTTTATAATTGTGCCATTGTCAAAATGCTTCTTAACAATGTTATCATTAATCGCAGTAATTACTTGGGCTGTGGATTATCCAGCAAAATCTGTTCTTGTGAAAGGCCAACTATCCGCTTTGTTACAGTATCTTGAAGTGTTGTTGCCTGCTTGTTTGTTCTTTTTTTTTTTTTGTCAATATTTTCCCCTTTTTTTTTTTTTTTTATCTTTCAAACAACGTAGCTATTCAGAAACTGCTTTGAGCCTGTACTGTCCGGGCAAGCCAGGACCAATAACTGGTTCTAATGTTGGACTGGAGACAAATTGTTTCAAAACGGCAAAAATTCCTGCCACTCCTGCAGAGTGAAGTCCTTCAGTGATATGCTGGAGGAGTTTGTTTTGTCTAGATGTGTGGAGATAAAATAACACAGCACTGCCCCACCCCTACTTGTTCCTGTGCATTGCTAGCTGATGGAAAGCTTCTATACTTTCTTCCTTGCTTTCCAGCATTATGAATTCAGCTGCTTGGAAATATTTGGGGAAGTGGAGATGAACAACCACCGAGCAGTTTGTCAGGCTCTTGATTGTTGTTGATTTGAGACCAAAAAACAGCCTAAAATGTTGGGGTGAAACAATTGATTGCAATTAATTATTAAAATCGTCAACTGGAGTACATCAACTCCAAAACGAGGATATTTGTTGAAGAAATAACATGCTTCAGACCCCAAACTGTAAACATGTATATACATTTTCCATATAAGGTTAAAAAAATGTAAGACCTATCTGTAAATATGTTTTACTCAAAATGATCTATTAAGCAGCTTTTGCCATCAAATCATTAATCAATGCATCCTTTTCTACAAATGATCAGGCGTTTATTGTGTTTTAGGCAATAAAATGTTTATTTTCTTATTTTAGGGGGGGTGAGGGGGATTTAAAAGGCTCAAGTGGTTAAATAAAAAATCTCACAGAATGTGCTAATTTTTATCCGATTGTCAGAATAATCAATTAATAGTCGCTTACTAAATTGTTAGTTGCAGTTGCATATAAAACAAATAATTTTGTGGCCTTTATTTTGAAGTAAGTAGGTTGAGTGAAGATATTTTGCTCTGTCTTGTAGCCTCTAAATATGAATCCTCACTGCTAAGCCCCAACAACAATTCAACAGCTAGTTTTTTCAGCCTTCTTAAAAATATTTGCTTTTTATTTGCGTTTGACCTCCTTAAAGGTCAAACGCATACCTCTTAAGGGCCTCCTTAGATTGCAGGGAAGCTGGTCAGGGTGAGGCTTCATAAGGAATTTCTGTTGTCTAAAACGCTTTCCTTGTTGACTAACCTGTTTCTTCTCCCAACCACAGGCTGACCAACTAACAGAGGAGCAGATTGCAGGTAAGAACTCCCTCCACTCCCAACAAAACTTTCCTCCTTGTTATTTTGTTTACCGGCTCTCGGTGGATTAAATCCAGCCCCGCGTTATTCAATAAAGTCCAGCAGTTGTGTAAGGTAATGTCTCTCATTAGGCGTTCTGGCTGCTTCCACGTCACATGAAGGGAAACAGAACATTGAAGGACTTGGCAGCAGGCCGTCCCTTCCCTTCCCTTGGCAGATCATTAACTGTTCAAAATGAGCAGGACATAAGGGGATGAAGAATTCACAGCAGTTATGAGTCACAAATGCAACCTACAAAGTTGCACTGAATAAACACTTTTCAGTCCAGGCCTCTGATTGGTTTCAAGCACAATAAGCACCTTTCTGTCCTCACCATAAAGAGACAACGTGGCGCTTTGGTCTAAAACTGGAAGCTCTTGTTTCTTTTCACCTGAACCCCATTTTGTGCTTAATTAGCTGGCTCTAACGCCCCAAGGACTAAAGCTTCATACTGCCTCCCTGCTGCATGTATTTAGTAGTTTTAAAACTTTCTGACTGTCACAATGTCAGCCAGATTTCTGGGGAGAGTCAAAGCTCATCAGATTCACAACAGCGTTCCAGATGATCCCAATCGGAAATCAATTAGCTGCTGGAAAACCCTGGTGTCATCTGTCTGCATTTTCCTAACTCAGACATGTTCCCCTCCTCTTACCCCACAGAGTTCAAGGAGGCTTTCTCCTTATTTGACAAGGATGGCGACGGAACCATTACCACCAAAGAGCTGGGCACCGTCATGAGGTCGCTGGGCCAGAACCCCACAGAGGCCGAGCTGCAGGACATGATCAACGAGGTGGATGCTGACGGTAGGTGGCGCACGCTCGTTTCGTTTCAATTGTCGTTACTCGTTCTCGAGCTTTTTCTGGCCAGAAATGTGCTGCAGGTTTTGTGATGGAAGTTTGGAATCACACTGAAAATGAAGAAGTTACAAGATGATTCTTATTCATGCATTAAATCAAATATATATCTTGGTACACTTGAAGTAAAACAAAACTTACAAGATATAGGTTGAAATTTCCTTGCAGTTTTCACCAACACCACAATCCAACATGGCTGCCTTGCATATAGAAAATAGTGGGCAGACACAAAGTACTGTGTAGCCTCCTTTAATGAACATGTTGCTAGTGCTACTAAAAGTAGTGGATCATATGAAGAAGCGAATCCCACTGGCTTTTTTTTGGGAGCTGGTTCATTAAACTTGGGTTTTGATGTTTTTCCAAGAAGTTCTGAACTCAGCAAAAGTTGCCACCAAAACTCCTCCTTGGTTCAGTTCATCTGTTCACATTTACCTCGAAAATAAGTGATGCCAACATTTTTCGGCGCGTTGGGAACCATCTGGGTTCTTTTACGTGGGTCATGTTCAGTCAACCAAAATGTGTTGCAGGAAACGGCGAGTGCTCTGCTCTGGCCCACATGCTGGCAAATCCCCAAATTTACTCAAATTTTGCAAGCGAAGTGGAAGGCTTTTTAATATTTAGGTTAATATGATGCTCCCTCGTTTTTAATCTGCAAAACGACAGTCAGCTGCTACAGGAGCGCAGAAAGTGAGCGCTCCCAACCCATTTTTCTTCTTGGGAATTAATTTGAGTTGCTGCTGTTGTCTGAGGGATACGGCTGTGATTTTTCTGTCATTGCGTGACTTTAGTGGTTAAACCCCCCCGTTACAGATAACAGGGGATTAGCTGAGGCATCCATTATTGTCCTGCCTCCAAACACATCAGCTGTGTTGTTGCCCATCTCCCTGCGTTTCTCTGCCAACTGTTCGCCAACTGTCCGAGCCAACTGGCGGGCCAGCTTTATTGTCAGATGACGTATCCCTCTGTGTCAGCAGTTTAGTCACTGCGCGTTCAGCTCCATCCGAGTCCACAATGTCATTGATATGGATGAGCAGGTGGAGTTTTCAGAACAAGCCATGTGTCAAAGAGTCGGCGTTGCTTCTCGGTGCTGCACGATCACAGCCGCCGTTCTAGGAGTTGGCACTTTTAATTTATAGGAAGGCGTTAATGTATCGGCCAGAGATCGGTTATTGTGATCAACGATAATATCGGGGGGGTTTTGAGAGCATTTTCAATGGCATAATAATGCAGGAACACATTCTCAAAGATCAATACATTTTTTATTCTAACCAACGTTTAACACTGGAACTGGAAGACATTTTAAATATCTAAAATGAATTATGAAGTCTCTGTAAAAAAAAAAAAAAGTCCTTCAGAAAAACAATAGACCAAAGCCCCAGATTGAGGATTTTAGTCAAACAGTTTTTGTTAGAGAGAGAGGAAAGAGAAAAGCAATAAATTATCTGTATCTTATTTTGAAGGGATATTACCATAGCGACCAGAGACAGAGAGGGCAGTGGTCGAGACGAGTGGCCTAGAGCATTCAGTTTTAGGTCTGAATGACGCAACACGATTTAAGAATTCTCGGCCGATTTTTCTCACTCCCAGTCAGAAAAAACCCCACAGGCTGCAATAATCAAGCCAAGACAATGTTGAATATACCCGATTTTAGATCCGGCATATTCAACACGCCACAGGACGTTGTAAAATTGTCGTAAAGTGAAAATCGGGGCCAAAAAAAAAAAAAAAGGCTTTAACAGGAACACAAACATGCAGATGGTTTCAACGCCCCGGGGCTGCAGCAAAATCGCCAAGTCTGGACAGGTTCTACTGCTTTACAGAACCTGCATTTGCTGCAGGAAGCTCCAATCCTCTTTAGGCAGGTATGTGTTGTGGATTCTGAGACAGAGCTAAATAAATGTCCAGTTAAAGCATTATGTTGTGAAGCCAAAACCAAAATTTTGTTCCCAAATATGCAGAATGATATAAAAACTCGATGGGGATAACAATGTAGAAGTTTGAGTCTGACAAAGTAGGGAATGTAGAAAATGAAACCTGTCAATTCCCAAACACGTTCGGCTTGTGACAGCTTATAGGAACCACATTGATCAGAATGAATCAGTTGCCCCTTTAGTCATAGATTATCCTGCCATCCTCACGAGTTGCATTTAAAAGCCAACACATACACACACCATCACTAACATCCCCTTGTTCTGCCTCTGCCTCCCTTGGCTGATGCAATCTAGGTCAGACGGCAATGAAGCTAGTAATGGAAAATAAAAGTGGTTACATAAGGCCTCTCTGCCCGCTGTACATCCAGTACCCCATTGGATGTGATCCGGTCCATTGAAAATCAGCTTTATTTACCAAGCAAGCAGACGATGACAAACGCCACACAAGGTGGACGAAGCGGCGTCTTTGCGACGCAATTGGAAAACGTTATCTGGGAAGAAACACGGACGATGGTTTCTGACCGGTTTCGGCCGTTCCGTTACACAACCTGCTGTTAACATGCGACGAAGCAACATGCACCCCAAAACGCATCACTCTCCATCACACAGTCCCACCGCTCTAGGGGGAGAGGGGTTGACGCGATGACCACACGTACGAGTGTGCTGAGATGTCTCAACCATCTATAGTTTGCGTCAGCACCTCTTATGTGTAATCGCACCATCTCCCACTCGGTTCACTCCTTATATTCTCTCCTCTTCACATTCTGTCGCCCACTCACTTCCTTCCGCCCTCTCTCTCCTTCTTTTTTCTTTCTCTCCCACAGTCTTCTCTCTCTTCTAGTCTGCCTTCTTCCCCATCTTCATCCTTCCTCACAGATCCAGAACAAACAGCTAAACATTCACGTTTCCCTTCCTTTCCTCTCAGATTGTTTTTTTTCCAGTTGAGCTTGTACCGTTATCCTTTCACCAGTCTTCCCAATCTTCCTCACTGCTGCGTTTTAGACGGTCACCCGTGGCCATAAGATCACCATCTGCTCCTATCACATCACCGCATCCCTTTTTGTTCCACACGCACACACAATCTGTAGAATGTCAATCCAATTAATGGTCAGGATATTTCACAAAATAATCGGTTACTAAAATAATCTATAGTTGCAGCCCTTATAGATCTTATACCTTGTCATGGTAGAGTTTAATTTAGAATTAAATTTTTCTGTCAGGTTATAGTTTGAGTCATGCACAAACATCTTCTTCATTGCATCAACTGATTAGCAGCTAGTTGATGCTAGCACTAACTAGCTACTAATCTATCCTTGCTAGGTAGGTTGTCTGTCTGTCATGGGAAGGCGCGGTTTTATTGCCAGAAGGCAGTATTGGTTGGCTGCCTTCTGTTGCCAACCAATACGAAGTTGGGTGGATTCTGTGCAAAAAAGCTTGGCAACAATGATGGTTAAGGCTGGAGAGAATTGCAAAATGGGGTGAAACCTGTACAAACCCTGCATTTCTTTCCCATTTATTTATGTTTTATGATGGCTAACAGTTCCAGGTCAAGATAAAAGGAGGCTCTCATGAGATTTGTCCTCCTGCCGTGTAGCCTATGAGCTCCTTCCAGTCAGAAGCGTCTGATCCCAGTTTAATCCTGTTGTGACATCGGCTACATGAATATCGATCCCACAGTACACACGACACTGCTGGCACAGCAGCTGCCGTTAGGGCAACCTGAAGCGGCGCCACTCGTTCATTCATTCTGCCTCTCACATTGATACAGAAAGGCTCGAGGATGTGTAGCTGTAGCATCTGGTTTGAAGGGCAGAATCCTGTGTGCGATGATTTTCTCTCCAGACCCGATTCATTCAAGACTCTTAAAGGAATATACATAGGACTGGACAATAAAGCTACTATATTCATGAATCAAATTTTTGTTTTTTGATTATATTTCTGGAAAATCTTTTTTGTTTTTGTTTTTTTCACTTATGCACTGTGTGTGTTGCTACCCTCACGAGGGTAGCAACAAAACCTCTGAGGAATTTAATCAGGTCCGTCTGGTTTGACAAGCATGTTCATTTTGAATTTTAATTCAGGTCAACTCAATGACGATGCTACATGTGACTGTATCAACAATTAGCTAAAATTGTTATTTTAGCTGTGAGGCTAATGTTAGTATGGGGCTATCACTAGCATGTAGAGCAATTACACATTGACTAAAAGTGACTAATATCACTCGGTATGCAAACATTAGTGTACAAGCTAAAATTAGCCAAAAGGCCAAGGTTAGTTTAATGCTATGGGGTGTCTCTAGCATGTTGACATACTCCATTGAGTATAATATAATAATTATCCAAAATGAGTTTTTACCTTTAATGCTGAAATAAGCTAAGAAAAAATTCAAGGTTATTGTTTTTTTTTTTGGTTTTTTTTTTCTTCATATGACTTTCTTGTAATTTCCAGACATCCTAGTAAATTTGCATCTTTTTTCTGTTAATGTTATGACTAAATTCTCATAATTAAAACAAAAATTAATACTGCACCACCCGTCGTACAACTTGCACAAGGGATGATTAAGATAAAAGCCACTTTTTGAAAATATTTTTTCATTCTAAATTCTTTTAAAAAAAAAAAAAAAGGCAACAGATTTAAAATCTGATCAAATGCAAAAAAAAAAAAAAGAGCATGCAACACTTCAACATTTTCAGAGTAGTTTTTTTCTTCCAATTCGCAACGGTGATGGATCAGATCCAGAGCTGCGGCCTCTAAAGAGCTAAACCACTGGATGAAAGTTTTCAGTTGGCTGCTTCTCATCAGCCAAATGCTGATATAATGTCATTATTTCGGCTGATCAGTCACCTTTTAACTGATTGCCATTTTTGATGATTAAAAGGGCCTCCTTGACTCGCTCCTTTCCAGGTAACGGAACCATCGACTTCCCCGAGTTCCTGACCATGATGGCCAGAAAAATGAAGGACACAGACAGCGAGGAGGAGATCCGCGAGGCTTTCCGGGTATTCGACAAGGTACGGAAATATCGCAAGCAGAACCTCTGCTGGAATCCTGTGACTTGGAAGAGAAAGAAAACAAAGAAAAAGTTGTTTTCTCTGAATGAAATCATTGCAGACTTTGTCTTTTTGCTGAAAGATGAATTCTGTCACTTCCTTCCAGGACGGGAACGGCTACATAAGCGCCGCAGAGCTGCGCCACGTCATGACGAACCTCGGGGAGAAGCTAACAGACGAGGAGGTGGACGAGATGATCAGAGAAGCAGACATCGACGGAGACGGACAGGTCAACTATGAAGGTACGGGATCACTGAAAATGAAACGCACGAGTTTTTAACAAACGGGGATCAGACAGAGGCTCATCTCTCCGAGCTAACTGTGACCTGAATCTGTCGTTGGATGGAAACTGCTGCTCGAAGTTTGGAGAAAAGCCACCATGTTTTCACATAACAAAATATACAAAATAGTGCAGAGTTGTGAAGGAGGAAGTGGGGAATCTGGAAAGCGTTGCGTGATTTTTATGTTGACTCGTCTACATAATATCTGATTAGTATCAACTGATGCTGATCCAATACGATGGTGCTGGATTAACTTAAAACGTTTCCTTTATTACAAATTAATTTGATAAGCCTGCACCAGTACAGCAAATACACCAATAGCTTTATAAGTTTGGTCCAATATGTAAAACAACTTTAATTTGTTCAGTCAGTTCAATTAGAAGTATAACAGCCAATGGAAAATGAATAATAGAGACTGAAATTGCCAAAAAAATAAATAAATAAAAAATAGGTCGTCTGCTTTGGTCAAACATGTAAAGAAAAAAAGTGAAACAGAAAGTCCAACTCGGGAGTTTTAAATATAATGTAAAAAAAATAACTCAGGCTCCGAACCAATACAGATACTTGTTTCAGATCGGTTTGTCTCCAGTTTTCAATATTATACTTTTCAGAAACCAAAGCTTCACGATTATGCGCTGCTGTGAGTTTCTCTGTTGCATAACATCCAGGCTACAACACATCGATTGTCGTAACGCGACACCGTCTCGGCAGAGTCTCGCCGTATCGGCGCGCGTTCTCTACAACGTTCATCATTTTAGCTCGTGTGTGTACCGCCGCCGCACAAAGCCCGGCGTTTTTAATCATGGCAGTTTAATGAGCCAAACGCAGAAGTTGTTTGGAAGAGAGGGGTCAGTAATTAGGATGTGTGTTCTGAACCTGCCCAGCTTGATTAAAAAATTAATAAAGCATTTAACAATTTAGCAGGTGACTGCCCATCGCGGCAGAGCCGTAAAGCTGGTGACCTCATTGTCCTCTTTCTCTCTTTTTTTTCTTTTTTTTTTTTCTTTGTCTCTACAGAGTTTGTACAGATGATGACCGCAAAGTGAAGCTTGCCCGCCCCGTCCTGACCCCCCTCGCCCTCCCCTCTTAGAAGAAAACGAAACAAAACAAAACGGAAAAAAAAAATGTTTTACTTACCTCTTGGAAGAAAATGTTCATTTATTCATACTGTTTCTGTATAGAAAATAATTGAATGTTGACTTAAAATATCCTTCTGTCCACACAGGAAAAATATATATATATAAAAAAAAAAAGATACAAAAAATGTCTGCATGAAAATGATGGTTAGTGATTCTGCCCTCTCCCTCCTGCCCCCCAACATGAAGATCAGTTTAGTATCAGTACGAGTGAAAACGATAACAAACCCTGTAACTACGACCTTCAGACTAAATTTAAAGCATCGGGCCAACTCCTCCCAGCTCCATATGCTCGTGGTAACTGTCTGGGCTGGCCATGTCTCTTCTTCTCTCTCTCTGTTTTCTGTTCTTCATGCATGCAGCTTGAGACCGGAGCACTAAGCCCCCCCCCCCCCCCCCCCTCCCACCCAACCCATCCGTCCCCCCCTCCGGACTACCAGAGCGTGCTGATTCCACTATAAGCTGTCCTCTTGTTGGTTTGGTACAGTTTTTCTTTTGTTTTGTTTTTTTTTTTTTTTTTTTGTATTCGCAGAGGAACCCTGTACTGTTAGTTGAGAGAATATAACAGGTTCTAACTCAAAAGCATTAAAGTGGAATGGGATTTAATTGTATGCTAGGTAAAAAAAAAAAAAAAGAAAAAATTGTACAAAAAAAAAACATGACATTTTAAAGCGTTTGGCATGTTTTTATGTTATTCGGACGGCCATCTTAGTAGTCGTTTGTCCTTTCCTTCGCAAAAGGAGGGGAGGAGTTAGTCTTACAGTGAGCTTTTTTTCTTCTTTTCGCTGAGATGTCCTCTTTTTCTTGCAAGAGAGAATCACTGGCCTTCACGTTTTTCTTTTTCTTCTTCTTCTTCTGTTGTTTCTACTCAGACGGGGAGCATAGTGAGGGGGCGGCGCCGTGTCCGCCGGCGCCGCACCAGGTCTGCGCGACTGTTCGTCCTGAGTTCAGTTTACATTCATTCCAAGTTGTACATGCTAGTCTTTAATTTTTCAAATAAAAGACCATAAACTTTATCGTGTGTTATGTCATTTTTCTAATGCTCGATTACGAAAGCGATCACTAAAGACGGCATAACGAGTCTATATGTTGTTTACTTGTCTAGACAAATATGTCAACAATAAAACGATTACAATCAGCTCCATGTGCCGTGTCGAACTGTGTGAAGGGAGTGTGTTTGCCTTCCCGTTCAGCTGTGGATACACACACGCGCCCATCTATGCCAGCTCTCTTCCCTTTTAAGTAGACCCAGCTGGTTGCTAGGCAACAGGAGCATGCTGAAACTGGGATGTTGAAGGAGGTGGAGTGGCTGGAAAGACGAGTGGGAGTTTGACTAAACCTTCCTGCTTCTGCTGATGACTCCATGTTGGCTTGTCCTAGTAAGGCAAACCAGGCCAAAGCACTACTGGGTTTGTGCTGCTTCATTATCCTCCGCGCCGCACTGACTGTAACACTTGCAGGGAATTGCACTCAAATGTCTACAAACGTAGTCGCATCACTTTCGCTGTGAGGGGAGTGTTGTTTGACCATGTGTTGGCCGGCTCTCCACCCACGCCGCGGCGAGAAGGAAACACTTATGCATATGCCTTTAAGAGAGGAGGAAAAGCCACCCAGAGAGGAGAGATTCAGCTTTCAAAGGAACAAATATGGATTCTATGTTCTCATTCCTGTCAAATCATTGGGTGAAGGAAAGGGTTCCTGTGCATCCTCGAGTTATACATTTTATATTAAGTGGCCAGTATTGTGTTTTCCAGTCACATTGTATTTAATATTAAAATTAAGTAAACTGGTTGTTTAAAAAAAATGCTATGGATGTTAATTATGTAATCAAAAGAAAATTGATTACATAATTGTCTTGAAATTGAGACTTTCTTTAAAAATTCCTGCTCTTTCTAAAACTGCCTTCAGGAAGTCACCACAACTTGGCTCCTCTATTGACCCTTTAACATTTTTACCAGCGTTTCACCGACAAGCAGCTCCTATAATGAGCCGGAGAGCTGTGCAGTTCCTTCAGGTGTTTGCTAATCGCTGCTGGCCTAGTGTGAGAGGCTACCGCTAACTAGCTGCCAATAAATCCTTGTTGGCGGCTAGCTAGCTGTTTTTGCAAATAATTGCAAGACCGTCTTTGCCACTGGCTCACTTCTGTTGCCAACCGGAACTGTAATGCGTGTATTTTAGGCAAAAAAAAAAAAGCTTGGTATTGCTGTATAAAACATGAAATTTTCTTTTGTACATTTTTGATCCATTCATCGCAATCTTTTAAAAAGTGTTAAATTTGAGTCGTTGAGACCCACAAAAACCCTGCATCCAGTGATTTCAGCCATTGGGGCAACAGACTGACAATCAGCTTCCCTTCTATTTCAGTCATTTCTTGACCACACAGGTTGGGCAATAATCAAGCCTGGATGTATCTTGTCAACCTTGAACCTAAACGCTCCCATGTCGCTCCTGTTTGGACCCATTTACCAAGTGTGAAATTCAAGTCATTTCAGAAACTTCTGCAACACTAACTCTCCGGTGAGAAAACAGTATACGGTTACCTGTCGCCTCTTACAAACACAGGCACATGCCGGAACGTGTACAAAAAGGGTGTGCCACCTCGCTCAACCACCAGCTGCTCGCACTGACCAGCAGCAGCCAAGCATGAAAACAAAAACACCCCAAACACAGCCCGTCAACCAATGAGGACTCAGACAGGGTGTGGTTTTGGTGATGAGGCTATGGGTTCCCTGGAAAAGGCGTCCCTTCCTTTCAGGGGGAGGAAGGGACATCTGAGCGCCCTGCGGGTTAAATTAAGAACATCAATATTTCATGTGTAAATGAAGCAGCGCACTGTGGAGGCGGTAATGCGAGAGGGATTGACCGGGCAGGGCTATCGCGTAGCAGCACCCCTGGAAAGAACAGGCCCGCTTGTGAGATGACATACGGTGCGACTGTGTGTTGCCTGTGTTGGACACATCCTGCATATAGTACACGTGTGCAGGAGAGGAGGGTGGAGTCGGGGATTGTGTGTGTGTGCGTGTGTGTGTGGGTGTGTGTTAGAGAACTCCTTTTGTTGGTGTAGCATTGGGTTGCTTTAGCGTGTCGAGGAAGTGTATGAGGATGATCTCAGACGGTCAAAGCTTCAAAACAAGAACGCTTGTTTTGAAGCTTGGCTGAAGCATTTCTTTAATGTCTTCTTCTTGCCTGCACTGTTGCACAAACAACAGAGGACACAGCCAACACGTAGAAAAATGTTCTCTGCCACAGGAGACCCAGATTGAACTTTTGGGCCTGTGAAACTTTGAGTGGCACCAGAATCATCAATATAGGACAATAGTTGAAGAAAACCTGTTGGAGGTTGTAGAAGACTCGACGGGTGGAGGTTTTCACCCTAAGCATAAAATCCAGACCCCAACAAAATGATTGATATGTATGTATGATTGGACTGGAAGGACATTTTGATGCATCTTAAAACATTTCAAAGTTGTGAGTTCAGTTGATTTAGATTGAAGAAATTCATCCAGTAAAGAGGTTCACAGACCTAAACCCGATTGAGAATTTGATAAGAGATCTCAGCTGATGCTCTCTATGCAATCTGCCTGAGAAGGAGCTAATTTGCAAAGAAAAACAGGTAAAAACTTCAGTCTCCAGGAAGCTGGTAGGCAAACCCTGAAAGGGCGTGCCCCTACAAATTCAGCAGATGGTGAGTCTACAAACTGTCGGCCTGCGCTGTTGCAAATCATATTGCATCTTCTTTTAAATTCGTCATGATTCTTGTGTGTTACGCCACCTTTCATGCTAAAAAGAAGAAGAATGGGAAGCATTGCCAGTGGTTAGCTGGTGCGGATGATTCTGCAGCCTGGCAGCTTCTTTTGCTCCTTGGAGGGTCGTTTTCTCCATGTTGCGCTAATGACAGCTGTAGAGGTGGTGGAGCAAAGCACCGCAGGGGGTGGGGGTTTGGCACGTCCTGCTTGTCGAACTCTGCAATGCAGCGTGGCCCCCTCCACCTCCACCCCCACCTCCACCCAGCTAAGCTCCAGTCCTGGTGCCTTTGCAGCGACTGGCAGCAAGCGTTGCTCTCTCCCAAACACTTTCCCTAACCAAACAAAAGCTCCGTCTATTGCTTTGGTGTGTTTGAGTTTATAATCCGGCCCCCTGCTGCTCCTCGTGTTTGTCTTGCTCTGCTTCCCCCTCTCTCATCCTGTCCCTTCCTCTTTCCCCCTCATTTACCTTTGCTGCCTCATCTCGGCCCGCTCTATTTGTCTTACGGTGCACTTTGTGTGTGTGTGTGTGTGTGTGTGTGTTTTTTATAGATTCCAATCATTCTTGCTCAACCTCCCAGCCGGCTTTATGGTTGCGTCAGTGCCGTCACCGGCTCCGGGGCCGCTCCTCGTTGGTGCCAGGCCTCACTCTATTTACCTAGAAGAATAGGCTCATCCATCTTTGATTGTTGTGAAAAATTACTGCGTTGTCACGAGAACCGGGCGTCTCGGAGCCTCATGCAATATTCAGAGGCAATGATATAAGATTCCTGCTAATGAAAAAAAAAACAGCAGGCAATACAAACAGCTCTTTAATAACGGCCGGGGCAGAGCAGCCTTGCTCCCCCGCTGATCTCGGGAGTGCAGTTAGCCGGCGCTGGGCGGAAGCTGAGAGTCCCCGTGACTCAGCGACGGGCGCCTGATTGCGAGGGCGCCGCCATTCACCGACCCATCCGCTCTCCAAGCCGCAAATCCACCGCATCGGTCCAAAACGTAGACGAGTACCGCGTGGCACGGCTGGTGACAGACGCAGCTTGTGGCTGCTCTCACTGCTTTGATTGTGGAGTTTTGAATCAGAAAGGTGGATTTAGTCTTTTTGATGTTTGGGAAGGACTTTGTAGAAGGAATGAAAAGGATCTATGGTTCGAAATGCCATTGAACCTGCAGCTTCTGGCTGACAACTCACGCTGCAGTTGTCGTTTTGAACAGCAGGTGTCACTGGAGTTGAAATCTGCCCCTCGACAATAAGTGCAAATTAGCAACGTTTTTTGGGGGTTTTTTTTATATGGCTAACGTTTGCAAAGCAGCCTAACCAGTTGCGGCCTCGTTGTGCAATTTGACATTTTGAAAATAAATTTACTTAATGGAACCAATGGCGATGTCAAAATAACTAACTCACTGAAACATTTTTGCCGCTATAAGGGCATGTTTTGTTTGTTTGTTTGTTTCTGGCCATATCAAAATAGATTCATTTCGCAAAACTGCAGTGCAAACACATTTTGTTGCATCACGCTGGTCACATGATCAACAACCGGACATTTCCACTGGCGCAAATCACAAAGACGTTTTAGGACGATGGAGCGGCCATGTTTATTAATGACCAGTCATGGGAACAAACGTATTCGTGTGTGACTTTAATTGCGTTGCTTCTTTAAATGGAAACACCGCAATTACAAAATTGTGTGTATTTCAACATTACTGACAAGGTTTTGCAGACATTTTGTAGTGAAAACGCAGCTGACGATATTTCGTACGAATTCGACCAAAAAAACATCATGAAGGAGAAAACTGGATGATTAAACAGTTGTTTGCAAGTTTTGCACAATGATTTTTACTTGATAATTAAGTTGAACAGATGTATTAGAACAACAACGCTAAAATTAAAGTTGTATGCTATTAAGCTACACTAAGCTAAAGAGGCTAATCATGCGACTGAGAAAAAAACCAACAACTAATTTATTGCTTTGTTTTTGCATGCTGAACAGATCCATGTGTTTTGTCCAGGTAAATAAATAGTTTTGTTTTGAAGTTTTGATCACTGATCTTTGTAATCGAAGTCTGCATTTAGTTAGATGAACTGACACATTTTAGTGTGACACCTTCACCTCCCTGAAACCCGGTCTCGTCCCTGGCTCTGTTACGTTTTGTAGTCGACTGGTTTTTTTTCCTATTTGTGGACTAAATTTGACCGACGGTCTACCACCAAACCCAAATGAAGAGCTCGATCCCACTTCAATGCTAACGCACAGGAAAAAAAGAAGCAGGGACAGAAAATGAGGGAAGAAGAAGAAGAAGAGTGTGTCAGAGAGAAAGCGCTGAGCTGGAATCCTCCTCCTCGGGATTTCCTCTCCATGATGAACCCTCTCCCCTTCAGGTTCCCCCGACAAACCTTTTTCTTCCTCTTCTTTTTTGTTTATTTTTTTACTGCAACGCAATTGTTTCCAAGCTAATTGGTTATTTCCTCTCCAATTCCCCATCACAGTAACCTGTGCAGGCTACCCCAACCCTGTCCTTACGCCTACCTTTATGCCTGACGGCTCACTGCCACTGACACACACACAGACACACCAGGCTGGCACCGGCGTGACAAGGGAGAAGAGGGGGGGGGCAAGGAGAGGGCAAGAGAAAGACGGAGGAGCGAAAACGGGGCCAGGCTTGCAGAGGCAGTGCGGAGGCAATACGATGCAAATGCAACATAATGCAGTGGCTTGGGGTTGTGGGGGGTAGCGGAGGGGTGGGGGGCTTTGCAGATGAGGACGCGGCAAGGACATCCAAGAGAAGGAAGCTGCTCACCGAAGGCCTCACAGGGTGACCTTGGTGAATCCTAAGGAATAACGTACGCTCCTTATTAATACATAATTGAAATTTGCAACAGAAGCCGCGGACAAAAGTGAAAACGTCGGCGGCTTGTCGTCGTCGGCAGACAGGCAAGTCGGACATGACATCAGAGCCGATGGCGGCGACGACAACAAGCCCTCCTTCCTCTAAGCAGCAAATAAACATTCAGCGGCTCTTAAATGCTGCCTCATAAAATCTGCACACGCGGGCCTGGGCGTCTTCATTATTTATGACCGCCATCTGAACAGCAAGCAAGGAGGCTCAGATGAACCTCTGGCAGAGGAAGCCACTGCTGCAACATGGGGACGGCTTACAGAAGTTAAAGAGGCGGCAGGATGTAAAACCGGCTCGTTTGTTAGAATGTCGTTGCCTCATCAAAAACCTGATTGCTTTGATTCTTTCACGCATGCTTCAGAAATCCTTGACTCTCCCGTGGCAACCATTCAGCCTGGGTGGACCTAGCTCCGCCTTCCAGGTCGAAGCTCCTCCTCTGAGCAGCAGTTTCTTAGCTTATATGCCTGACAGCAGCCCTGCTCCTCCGCTCAGCTCCTTCAGACTAGCCAGTAGCAATTAGCAAACACTGGGTGGAGCGGCGCGCCTGCTGAGCTCATCATAGGAGCTCGTCTCACTGAAACACTGGTAAAAATGTTGTGAAAGGGTCAGTAGAGGAGCCATGCTGTGATGACGTCCTGAAGGCGGAGTTTCAGGGAAAAAACAGCAGGAGTTTCTTAAAGAGACAAAGACCCAATTTTGGGTGTTAAATTACAAAGTCAAATTTTGTTTAAGTCATATTTCATGCATGAAGCATTTTTGTAACTGCAATGTAGAATAAAAAACGACTTGGAAAAAGAATTATATATAAAAAAAAAGGTATAAAAACTAAATCAATAAAATAACCAAAAGTTATCGTGAAAACTATTTATTTGCTCAAAAATAAACTAAATATTTTATCTATAAATGTATTTAATTAATATGGACAATACAAACAGTGTTGTAAACCAGATCTCTTTAGTGATTACAGCAAACATGCTGATCTTCAACAGGTGTCTATAGGAAGCTTTTGCATATGAATATATTTTAATTAAGCGAATAACTCTTTGGTAGGTCAAAGGTCGCGCAGGTCGATGTAGACCCGAAACTGAAACATTGGTTTGCGTGTTTATTGTACGAAAAGGGGAAAAGATGTTGGTGAAAACATAAGATGGTATTTATAGAAAGTTATGTTTTAAAAAAAAAAAAAAAAAAAGCAGAGTGAGAAGAACAATAACATGTTTTCACAAATGCAGAATTGGTCTCTTCAGCGACTATGTTTATTGAAAAATTGCTTGTTGTATTTGTCATCAGCGTTACGAAGAGCCAATTTGGAAAGCCGGGTAACGAGGGGCAGTCCTGCCGCCGGGCAGAGAACAAAAGCCCTTTCTGCTCCTTTTGTTGTCGCTTTTACTCGCTGACGGTGGACTTTCCGTCACTCAACACGGCTCTGGATTACGGCTGACGGTCAGCTGGCTGACTGACCCGTCCGCGGGACGAACGCCGTGCCCTTCCCGTCCTGTCGCCTGTCAGCATCTTCCCCATAAAACAGCAGCCAGAATCGGGGGCTCTGCATTCCCGTCACATTTCTCCCCGCTGTGCCTCGAGCGACCCTCTCTGACAGCAGCTTTTTTTCTCTGTTCTTGTTGTTTCTCTCTCTCTCTCTCTCTCTTTCTCTCTTTCTCTACCTCCACACTGCACAAAATGTCGCCCACGGCTGGTCACGGCCAATAATAATAATAATACTTTTTCTATATATATATAATTATAAAAGGTCTGAGTTGGATGGTTGTCTCTGCTTTTTTTCTTTGGAGCACAGATGTACAGTTAAGGCGGAATTAAGAGACGGAGGTGCTGTCGGCCAGTCTGAGCAGAAAACCAGTCTGTCTCCGCGCGTTATTTGGATAATTGAATCGCTCCTGGCAGCACTGAGAGAGAGCGCAGGCCGTTTTATGTTTGGCTTTGCTGAATTATTAAATGACAATAAAAGGATGTTAACATTTAAGGGAGCATCACTCAGACGGATGCGCGCTTTTAGGGACCGGCGTTGCAGAATAATAGGTTATGAGGAGCTATAAATAACTGCTGAGGGCAATTATTAACAAAATCAATAATTTAGATTAAGATGAGCAAGTCGGGACAAGTTATCGGGGAAATAATAGCCAGGTAACTGCAATCTCATTTATTGCTCATGAACGCCTGCCTGATCATTTTTAGATATGAAATTCTATAGACGGAAATAAGTTAAACACTGATCTTTGCTGCAAGGCATCAGTGCTACCAACTGCGCCACCCCTCATTAAAACTAATCAGTAAAAATGACCAACTACGAATAAAACTAATTTTAAAAAGTGACGGTGTCACCATTCAGAGTGAACTGTTAAACTTAAGAAACCTCATTTATCAAAGAGGAATCTGGAAAAATGGCTAAATTAGCTTCCAGCTAGGGAACATCAGCTTGCGCCAAAATGTGCTGTGAATAACTCGAGAAGGACTTCGCTGCAGCAAACAGAAAGGGGCGGGGCCACCGTCAGTCTCATGCCTTATTTGGAAATGGGACCATTTTACTCCGGAAGTGAAGGGGGCGCTATTTCCCACGCTATCCGCGGCCTCCCAGATACAAGAATTGAGTTAAAGCGTCAAATTGGTTGACTTAAACGCAATAATATTTAGTAAGCTAATAGAAATTACATTTCAGCTGAAAGACTCAAGAATTTTATCATGAATTTTTGAGCTGGCGTTTATTGTTGCGGTTGCTGTTGTTTGGCACATTTAGGTACTGTGTTGTCACGCCCCTTGGTCCAACATGCATTTCTGCCAAGGGAGACCAATAAAACACCACGGCTGTAAAAAAAAAAAAAAAAAAAAGAAAGAACACTGGGTGGGCTCAAAAACAAAGTTCCTAATTACATCTAAAATCCTTGTAAAGTGACAGAAAAACCTGCAAACACTTCTGCAGTTCAACATTCTCTCAGACTGAAAAAAAAAAAAAGAAGCTCTAAATAAATCCCCTCAAAAAGGAGGTGGACATACATCTGACCCAAAGTTGTTTTTTTAAAAACTGATAAAGGACTAAAAACGGCCCACAAAAGGCTCTACCAATGCTGAGGCAGCTTCGGTCCTTCATTTATTTGTCTTTCTACAATTCATCTAATTACTGCCCAGCAACCGAATGAGGAGGATCCTTTCATTAAATACAAACAGCAGCCTGATCCTTCATTAGCCAAGCAAAAGAAACATTTCAGACCGATGGTGAGGGCCGTCTGGGGGGTCAGAGACATATTTTGGCTTAAACTGTCCCCGTTTGCTTTGGTAATGCCGACTGTAAAGTGGAGAGCAGCGACACTACGTCATCAGGACTTAATGTGGGAAAGGCTCAGCGTCTTAGGATGGCGCTGGCTTTCTTAAAGGTGCGGCGCACGCAGACGAATTCGCCTGTCACTGCGGCAGCGTCGACTCGCGTTGAAAAAGTGTGAAAAATCCAACCGTTAATTTGGCTGCGTTTGTTCAGTGGTTAAACTAAATTAATACAACGTCTTTTAAGTAAATAAGAGTGTCTATGACTCTTTGATGAGAAATCTATGCCAGTCTGTTCTCCTGGGACATAAATGTGACTTATGTCGATCATAAAATGCGTTTTAAAAAATGGCTACCTGCTCGTTGAAGAATTAAAACGTTCAAAACAACTCGAACTGAGTCAGTAAAGGACCAAAGTTTATCCTGCCACTAAAAACAGAAAGCAGAATGTCAATGCAGATAAGCGACATCTTTATCTTTGCACATCTTAAACACAGTTAGACACAATTAACAGACGCTCGTGTAACGCGAATCATCTCCTTTTCACTGTTAAGCATGGTGGAGGATGTGTAATGCTGTGAGGCTGTTTGTCTTCCAAGATGAGTTATTTGTAAGAGTGCATTCAATTGTAAACACTTAGATTTGTTTAGTA
Organism: Poeciliopsis turneri; assembly: GCA_922788865.1. NCBI lineage: Eukaryota > Metazoa > Chordata > Actinopteri > Cyprinodontiformes > Poeciliidae > Poeciliopsis > Poeciliopsis turneri. The sequence continues at coordinate 117,545 of CAKLNU010000883.1, read as the reverse complement.
GAAACCTGGTGCTGGCCTCTGCTGGAAAGCTGTTCACCAGACATGATTTCAGCCTTTCTTTTGTTCGAAACACTTTCCATCCCTAGACAACCCTCGGGGTGAGTTGAAGGGAAACAGGCTTAAGACAGAAGCAAACACTGTGATTTAGAGAAGGTCTTTATTGGCCCCTTGTGTGGAATAACTGGCACTGTTCATATAAACATGATTTAGTTAAGTCATCACGGCAAACAGGCCGGTGAGTTTTACAGTGGCCTGGGAAACTGAAGCCAAAGCAGACTCAACCGACGATCAAAGACTTCGAACAAAGAGGATGAGGTAACTTTACTTTGTATTTCTAGAGGTCGTGCAGATCGTTTACATCATAAATCCACCTGAACACCGGCGGAGAGATGATGCACCCCCGTCAACTGACAAGCCTTTAAGATCCGGTCAAGAAATTCGTCTTCAACAAGAGGCAGTGACGACTCAGCAACCCCAAAGTTATCCATCAGCAGCTGCGAGGCGATCCGCTGGAGTCAGACGACCAGCGCATGCGTGGAACCGAAGGGATCTCTGGGTCCTGGAGGGACCACTAATGAGACATTGGATCCGAAGTGATACCTCGGCGTTTATGAGGGTGATGTGAGATGGCCGTTGAATAATGGAGGGGCTTTTATCGGGCGCAGACAAATGAAGTCACTGTGCTGCTGTCAGAGCTCGACGCAGGAGGAGGGTAGCCACAGGTCAGTGTTTACACACTCACCAAGAGCAACAGGAGAGAGGGCCGCACGAAGGTCAAGGGACGGCAGAGACCCAGACAAAGAAGATGCTATCGACTGGTCACTGGAACTGAGTGGCGGTGCTTAGCATTAGGCATGGGTCAGTACCACGAGCTGCGTTTCCTTTACAAAACGTGTGCAAATCTTTGTCACTATTCTGCTAATGTAAAAAAAATTTAAAAGAACTCCACAAATGCGATATTTCCATTCAATAAGGAATAAACTGGCCAGTAACAGAGAGAGTTAAACGGCACATGTGAAAAAGCTTGCTCATGCGATAAGTCAATGAGAGTCATTGACAACGACGGATGTAAATGAGATTATGCTCATAATTCAACAATGCCGCTATCAGCCAATCAGAAGAGACGTCGGTGCCTAATTGAGGTGTTGGAGCGACAAGCCCCTCCTACTTGGGAGCGGCTACATATACAGTGACTTTGGGAAATTGTGGTCGGCCATTTTACAGAAGAGTGATGGATTCAACATGTTCGATTGACACAAATGTTCATGACCTGCGCGATGCTGCCAAAGCTCTGGCGGAGTCAGCTGCACAATGTCCAAAAACAATAAATAAAAGACTGTTATCCTCCTACCACTTCCTGTCATCTTCTTTGTCGCTTCCACCAGTAGCAACATTCAGCCGTTGATCAGAAAAATCCACGTAAACACGACGTGGTATCAGCGAATCCTTGGATACCGAACCACAAACCAGCAGGACTCTAATGTATTCTGTAGTGAATCTGTGTTGGGTATTATCTGTCTAAACTCTCTAAAATTGGTCAATACCAATCAAATTAAGACCATAATCAGCTGCCATCATCCATCCCTTATAATCACTGGTTGGGTGGAGGATGCTATCTTAACAGTGGCAGATTGATCAGTGGTGGAAAAATGTTCTGCCTTAAACCCGAATTGACCTCATCTCCTTATTTTGCTCAGACAAAAGAATAAGAGAGGGATGTCATTACCCGGCTGCGCCACCATCATCCCTGACCCAATGAAATATTAACCGGGGCAGATGCCCTCTCAGTAACCTCATCGGAAAATCCGACCACCATGTTACGCCGTAATAAGGAATAGTTACATCACACTGTGCGTGATTATAACCGCCCCGGAGGCAGAGGCGGTTTTACAAGAATCGTTTGGTCTTGCAAATTATTGGATGACGCCGAGGTTCCATTAGTGGGTCTTTCCCTCTTGGAAGTTGTTTCGTCATACGCAAAAACCTCCCTCGTTCTCCACCTCTGCGCATTAGCAACGAGAGCTGCTCTTTGTAGCCTATTCATTTCCGCTTTAGACACAATGCGGACGGATGGATGGGTTCGGGATGACGGAGCTGCGCTCGTGCTCCGAAGGCCTTCTGTCTTTATGCATGTTCCAGAGCCCAGACCGCGGGGTTCGGCCCGCAGCCGCCGGCAACACTGAGGCTCAGCGAAGCCGGCGTGGAAAGACAGCGAGCCTGCTCCTCTGCTCAGCCTCCTTCAGAGAGTTACATAAGAGAAGAAGAGGAAAAACACACCATCACTGTTGGTGCCTCTCGCATCAAAGGTACGTCCACACAGTGTGAGAGGAGGGCTGAAGCTGGAGAGGCACCGAGACATCTGCTGGCCGCCAGCGTGCCTGACCAGCATGGCCGGAAACAAACAAACAAAAACACCAGAACTTTTTGAAAATGCCACTAATGACTGTATAATTCCACAAGTTGACATTTGCAGGATAAATTTGCTTAATGGACTCACGCCTGTTCAGAAAAAACTGTTGCTTTTCAGTGAAAAGTTGTAGCGCGAGAACGAGGTGTGTTTTTTGTTGGGGTTTTTTTTTTTTTAAGAACAAAATTGTTTTATTTAGCAAAACAATTTTGTCCCACGAGTCACATTATCATCGCGGGGATTCTGGCACAAGCCACAAAGAAGAAACGACAACAGGAAGTGCTTCAGGACGACAGCGCCCCTGTTGTTTAACGACTTACACACTTATGCACATGTGATTTTAATTGCGTTTCTCTCTTAATGGAAACGTCACACTTGTGAAATTGTGGTTTTTCGACTTTAATATTGACAAAGTTGTCGGCACCTTTGTAATAGAAATGTAGCCAGTGTCACCACTGTAACAAAATACTATGTCTAACTTAAAACTGATGTATGTAATTTTATAAATTATAATTTTTATAATTTTATAATTTTTTACACTTTTTTTATTTTGTCATGACAGTGAGACAGGTAAACTGTGGAAAAATCTAACCAGCGTGTGGTCCTTCTGCCATCTGCAGCACTACACCACTCCCAGTCAAAAAACAACCAATCAGAGACAGGAGGAGGTTGTTAGCGCTGTAAATCATCCTCACGTATGTGCTGCTAAATGTGCAGTGGAGCTCGATTTCATCACAGATTATATGTCTCCCATCATACCATCATGACATGGTGACCGTTTCAACAAATGTAAAAAGAAAAATTTCATGAGCAAGCTAACAGCAGCTTCAACTGTAAGTTCTTCATAGGTCTTGAAATCTGTTATAGCTGTCCCTATCAGAGCTTGACATTGCTGGATGGATTAATCATTAAGGGGCCTGAAAGTCTGCTTTTAGATGAACAGGAATAAATTGTCAGACTTGTACCCAGAGAGCACCCTCTGGGGTTTCTTCGGGTTCCTAGAAGACAATCCATGTCCAGAGCCCAATTTCCACCGTCTGAGCCTCTCCTGACCGCCGCCTCCTCCACTCGATCCTTCAAAGGTCTCCGCGGAACGACCCGAGGCTTTTACCAAAAAAACAAGAGCGACTCATGAATATTCAGCGGGCCCACTTTGCCAGAGCCGTAACGGAATCTGCTGAGATCAGCAGAAATCCCTGCTGTGTAACAACCAGCGCCCAAGATCAGTCGGGCTGCTCCGAACAGTGCGCAGGCATCATGGGGCGTTTTCTTTCTCTCTCTCTCTCCCTCTCTCTCTCTCTCTCCGTCTTCGTTCCTCTTAACAGCTCGCCCACCCACGCATATCTAAATGCTGAAAACGCAAGCCCAGAATCCAACCCTCCCACTCGCTTTCATGTTTACAGGCTCAGGCTGGTGGATCCCGACGTCCGCATCCTCACTTCTCCTCCAAGGATGTCTGGGTTTAGAGGCATCTGATCGGTGCGACTCAGGTTTAAGGTGTTGGAATGAATCCGTACCTGAACAACTGTTTTTTTTTTGTTGTTGTTTTTTGTTCACATTTATTATTTCTGCACTAGGATTATATAATTTGTATCTCGGGATCACTGAAAAGCAGTCATTTCTTCTCTACTTAACGATGATAAATAAGTTTGCTGCATTTGGAGACGGACCAATCAGGCATTTTCAGGCCAAGACTGACTTCCACTTTCTCTCACCTGCCAAATCCAATTAGTACTATTACACCAAAACCCCCCCACAGTGCTAAATGTTCTTTCATATACTTTGGAGTTTTAAAACCAAATAAAAATGAAGTGAATTAAAGATGATCCTCATTTGGCTTCTGTGTAGCTACGTTTGTTCTGAAATGTACTGCAATAAAAGCAACGCTTTAAAGTACATGCTGTTGGTTGTGTTTGTCTTCATACCATCGTACGATATCTATGTTATCTGTCTTTTGATAACATGTAGAATAGAGGTGTGGCGACGTATGTGTTCATACAAAAAAATGTTGCGTACAGCCCTTCCAGTTGTACATGCTTGTTTAAAAGTTTAAAACCTGTGCACTTGTAGTAGGGATCTAAGGAGTGCCATCACATCCTCCGAAGGCCAACAAGATTGTAACGGAACTGCCAGCAACCAATGAAGTCAGCGCAGGCGACTTCCGGTAAGCTTCATTGCGTCAAACTGCCACATTACACAAATCACAGGAAAATATTAGCAAAATAGGTCAGATTTAAAATCTCAACAGCGTTCACAAAGCCTTCAAGCAATCATTTCTCAACAGCCGAGGGTTTTGGGAGGAGGTAAGCAGAAATCGAAAAGTATCTTCCGATTCCTGTAGGACTTCTGGATCCTCCAGACAGCATCAGTCATTTACGGCTAAACGCGCGTTGTGAGGAATCCGTGTGATGCTTTGTTTACTGCACGCCAGACCGATGAACACTCGACCTCTCGCAATCTTTCGAATGAGCTGTTCTTCTCTTCCTACATGCTCCTTTGGGAAATCATGTGGATTTTTTATTTTTTTTTTTTTCAGCAGCAAATGTAAATGAGAAATGATTAAAACATTGGTGAGTCATGCGACACTTGGAGTCAAATGATTATTCTGCATCTAATTAATGAAAAATGCAATTATGGGAGAGCTGCCAAGAACTGCTGGACTGGTGCAGCTGCTCAACGGAGACCGACCAGGTTTCATCGGAAAACATCGTGGCCTCGTCAGCTACTGAACTAGTGAAGGTTTTGAAATTTGCAGGGACTGCTGGAGCTCAATCTGCTTCATGGACGAAAAACTGTATACCCATCCTTAGTCAAGCTAATATGAACCCTGAAAATGATAACTTCCTTTTGAGAATGCGATCATGTAGGTAACTTCATTATTGGTTTATACCTTTAGCAGATGCATTAATGCTTTAATTATTTAATTATGGATATGAAGATGGGCTGCACAGTGGCGCAGTGGGTAGCGCAGTGGGTAGCGCTGTTGCCTTGCAGCAAGAAGGTCCTGGGTTCGATTCCCGGCCCGGGGTCTTTCTGCACGGAGTTTGCATGTTCTCCCTGTGCATGCGTGGGTTCTCTCTGGGTTCTCCGGCTTCCTCCCACAGTCCAAAAACATGACTGTCAGGTTAATTGGTCTTCCCAAATTCTCCCTAGGTGTGAGTGTGTGTGTGCATGGTTGTTTGTCCTGTTTGTCTCTCTGTGTTGCCCTGCGACAGACTGGCGACCTGTCCAGGGTGAACCCCGCCTCTCGCCCGGAACGCAGCTGGAGATAGGCACCAGCAACTCCCGACCCCGTTAGGGAGAAGGGTGACGGAAAATGGATGGATGGATGGATGGATGGATATGAAGATTGGTGAAAATGCTCCTCGGTGACTGCACCCTCAAAAAAAAAAAAAAAAAAAGACCAGAATCTCAAAATTTTGCTCAAACTTGTTGCCACCCTACGATACAAACCTTTGAAACGTCAGATTTATATTTCCATGTTAAATCTACCAACCACTTATTTAATAAAGTACTTTGTTCTTTATACCGCTGGTGAGGAGTTGGACGTAGTTTTGCTCTGACTTTTTGGCAATTTTTTTAATGAACAACCATGGCAACAAGGTATTGCATCTCAAAACTCTAATAATACCTGACCTACAGCCTGCTACTGAAGACCTCACCTGCCCACAGCGTCTCTTTGAAGACACTTGGATGATATGAGTTGTGATAATATTTCACTTTGTTTTTTAATTGAACTGAGTGCGGGTTGCCTGAAGACGGAGGCTGGACAGCAGGGCCATTAGCTGGACACTCCTAGGCCGTTGCTTTTCCCTGCTCATGTTTTTTCCCATGGAAACTATGCGAGTGCACACAGCGTTTTCGTCCGTACGCAAGAGACTGCTGTGTTTTTGTTTATCACACTCTCCGTGGCAACACGTCTGAATCCAGTTGGACTTGTACTGCGAGCTCGGCAGCCAGCAACCCCTCCGTCCAGATGACAGAGCAGTGGTTCCACCTACAGATATCCTGTTGTTGTGGTGCGTATAAGTTCAAACGAAGCGGCGCTTCAGCCTCCATTAGTCAGTATAACGTTTGGTTACTGTGGAGATGGAAATGTTGCTGACCGAGGCGTCGCGCTGACTTCTTGAAGACAGGGGACTTCAGCAATAAATACGTGTCAAAAATCCCCCTTGTGGCTATTTATGTGACCATCGATGTTCCGTTAGATCACCTACATCTGAAGGGAGTCTCTGTTTTATCTGCATCCTTTAGACAAGGTACATTTTCACTTTTGTGTATTTCATAAAAAGATGATATATTTTTTGTAAAGTTATTTTATGAATACTAAATTTCAAAAGGGCAGTATTATGTGTTTTACAGGCACATACCTGCCCCATCTGGTCGACTGTTGAGAAAGGCCCAACAGGCAAACAAGCTGTGTGTCGGAAACCCGGACATTGGTGAGTTTGATTCCACCCTTCCCCTCTCAACCGTCAGACACACATAAAGACGATTACAAAGTCGGCCTTCTATAAACTGAAGAACGTCTGATGGACCAATTTCCCAGCAAAATCTTGAGAAACGGATCCATGCGTTTGTCATTAGCCTCGTTGACGATGATTATTGATGTGTTTGATGACGGCATTTGAAAAAATATGTTTCATAATTGGTTATAGTGTTATGTTTTTATCATGTAAAGTACTTTGAATTGCTGAAATGTGCTATACAAATTAACTTCTGAGTGGTGACAGATTAATATCATTTGCGTAACAGTGCAATAAGTGGTAAGTATGATTGGAATAATGCTTTGTAGCAACCCCGAAGTTTCATTACTTAGCATCACATTTTGTCAATCCTTTTACCATCTTAACTTCTTGTTCTAAAACAAGTACTCATATTTTTTCAGTTCTTTTTTTGGGTATGCCAATGACACGTTTAGTTTCAAGGAGTTGCGGAAAGTCAACTTTGGCAAACGGTGTCAACAGAAAACCTTTTGTAGTATTAAATTTGCATTTGTGAAACTACCACATCCTGTAAAACAAGTGCGACCGCAACCAAACACAGAGGCCTGCACCGCCACCGCCGCCGCCACCAGAGGGAAAACGGAAAACCCCTGCTCTGCCCGCTGCAGAGCTGAGCAAGGATGCATGCTGGACGTGTTGATGATTTCCTTACAAATTATGCAGGAGGGGTCAAAAAGTGCTAAAATAAAAAGAGTTAAATAACCCACCACTGGCATTTTCAACTCCGTCACATCAATGAAAGCTGCATTTTAGAGCTGCTGAAAGAGCGCTCACAGCATGAGGACGGTGATGTAACATTAAAAGAGCCAGTGTGAGTGGACTGCAGAGCAACAACAGACTGTACTTTAAGATGTAGGGTCACTCCCTGATGGGTCCAACATTCGTCTGTTTCTCCTTTGCACTTAGCCAAGAGCCAGTTTCACCTTTTAAACTCTCCCCCCCCACGTCCCTCCCGTTTAGAGGAGTTACTAACGCTTCAGCTGGTCTCAAAGCGGAGCCCCCCGTGGGCCTGAAACATTAGTCTTCTATTTATTTTTCTTAGAACATTCCTTGAAAGAGGCATGGCGTTAACAACTGCTGGAACACGATACGGTATTTGTCACACTCGCAACCAATTACTGTTACCAATGACGGATTCCTGTCACACACTTTTTGCTGTGTTGTTTTTTGGTTGTTCAGAGTGCAAATTTTGTCAGTGTGTCAACACAGGAGGCAGCAACACGCTTGCAACATCTGGTTGTACCTGCAAACGGATTCACTCATCAGACTGACCTGCAGCAAAGGTGAAGAGTTTGCATCTTTACAAAAACCCTGAAAGTCTTGGTTACATAACAAGACTGTAAAAAAGGATGAGAAGAGGAGGAGGACTGACTGAAGATGCAGTGCCTCACAAAAGTATTCATTCCTCTCCAACTTCTTTAGCGTTTCGCTTCAACAGCTGAAAGTCTCGGTGCATATTTATTTTCCCATTAACATTTTGGTCCATTCTTTACTGGGAAACGGCTCCAGCTCAGTCCGATTGGTCGGAGAGCACCTTTGAAAAACAGTTTTCAAGTCTAGCCGTATATATTTAATGGGATTCAGATCTGGACTTTGACTGGGCCATTCTACCACATTCATCCAAAGTTCTAAACCATTCAATGGTTGGTCTCACTGTGAGATTAGGGTCTTAAGTCATTTAAAGCCTCTAATAAATGTTCTTGCTAAAAGCAAAAAAAAAAAGTCTACCCACACCATGATGAATTCTTCCATGTTTGCTGTACCCCAAACATGGTTTGTACAAAAACTGCTTCAAACTGCCTCAATCAATATGTATGAATATTTACCAAAAAAAAGTAATAAAATCCCAATAAAGTACATTGAAATTTATAATGTTCTGATACGTGTGTGTGTGTGTGGGGGGGGTGGGGGGGAGCGTTACTTTGTATTGAATAATTTTTTTACCTCTCTGTTACACAAGAGTCTCTGATAAAATCAACATTTATGATAATAAAATATCATGTTTCCACGACCTTAAGCTGCTGGTTTATTAAACTATCATTCAGAAATGGGCGCCTTTTATTTTTAGAGCATCAGTCGCATTTGTTTTGAAAGTGAAGGAAAACCGCATTGGCCTTCTTTCAGCCAGCTACGTCTGGAGGAACAGGCGTCGCTGGCGAACTTGACAGAACTAAAGTTGCTCCATCTCTTTCTCTTTAGGCTTTAATAACACTATTAATTTCAGTGGTTCTGAAACCATAACATTTTAAAAACTCGGTCAACCCTGACACAGGAAACTGGCCGGAGCCTAAACGCCAAAACTCACTCCGACCCTCCCACCTCATTAGGGATGGCCTTTCTCCAACCTTGGTTAGTCCCTCTGTTCCATTTTTTTATTTCCACACTCTTCAAAATGTCAAAGGGATACGCTTGGATTTTTTTTTTTTTTTTTTCGTTCCTGAAGATTAGTAGGAGATTCTTCTGAAGCGTGTTTTTATAAACCCCAGTGGAGAAGAGAAACAGAGAGAGGCCAGACCTGTCTGTGCATTGTGCTTCGTAAGCAACCCGTCAACAGACACGCTGCCAATTAGGACTGCGGCCAAATGGCTGGCTGATTTTCTTCCTCCACTGATTCCAGCACAGAGCACACTTTCCCTGATGTATGAAAACTGAAAGAGTGAGAAAAAAACCCGAGGAGCACTCAAGTGGAAATTCAACTTAAACAAAGTGTAGCCGCGGAGATTTATTCGCACGTGTTCTTTAGGTGTAAACAAACACAACCTGCAGCTTGAGAGGAAGATCCAGGAAGGGTGTCCTGACTGTGCAGAGTGGCTGCATCCAGGCAATATCCAGCGCCGGTTGACCATTTGACTACATTTCCATATTGGATCCGGCACTAAGAAGAGCCTCCCAGAGCTGGATAAGATGCGTCTGTTTATCAGTCCAGTGAGATGAATTGAACTGGGTGTAAACTCCATGTAAAGTCTTTGACCTACTGTCTTGTCACTGGCTTGGAGGCCATTGAGGATGTGAAATGGGAAAGGGCACACACAATTATCTTTGTACTTTTATATGTACTGAAGGCTATGTAATGAGTTCCATTCATTTTAGTAACTCCATTAATGCCTAACCATTATCAGTACATGCCCAACCCAAACCCTAGCCCTACGTTCAATTCATACCTTTGTCCTAAATCTAAACCCTAACCCAAAACACACACGCGCACACGCACACACACACACAGTCTCATAAATGCTGCTCCTGTCAGACACTGCCATGCAACAGTGGCTCCTGGAGTTACTTTGCATATCAGACCTGACATAATGAGGAGACACTGTACGATGTCTGAGGACAGTGGGTGTGGGGTTGGAAGGTGATACTGCCACCTCAACAAATCTGACTCAGAGGAGCACCACCCTCGTTGAAGCTCCTCGGTTTCAGGCTGTCGAGTAAGGAGGAGCTGTAACGTCAGACATCAGAGATGGCTGCGGCAGACAAGGACCACCCGTCTCGGGAAGCTGTGGTCTGAACCTTTATCGTCAACACCTGGAAGCACTCGTGTCGTCTCAATGTAGAACTGCTGTTGAGAACTTGGGTCTGAAGAAAATCTGACGTGGAAAGAAGTACATCTGTACCAGCTTTCCACATGCAAACGGAATCCTTTCTTTTTTGCAAAATAGGTTAACATCAGTCAGCCTGAATGAAGAACGTTTCTCAGATATGAATATGTTTTAATCTACACCTCTCTTTGATCAGACTATTCTTATCTATTTAAAGTCTGTAGGGGTGCAGGATCCTCTGTCTCCACTTGGCTCTGTCGCTAGTGTCCTCCAGGGCTAGGTCTTCTGTCTTTGTGTCATGCATGATGCCAGTGATGCAGCATTTCTTTGGGAGCGAACATTGTCTTTTTCCAATGGGATCGAGAGTCCGTCTTAGCCACAGACTCGTCACTGCTGCGAATGTGGTGGCCATACCACTACAGCCGGTCCTTCCTCATCTTGGCTGTGACGGGAGCTATTTTGAATCTTCCTCTCGCATCCTTGTTCATGACTGGTCGAATCTGCTCAGACCACCTGAGCATCTTCATTTCTATTGTGCTGTGGATTTGCTTGTTTTCGGCATCTTCTTATTTCACAGCACTCTGGTGACTTGTCACCATTTGAGTTACGCCTTGTTTGGGATTACCCGTGGACATCAGACAGTGTTTGCTTCTGAGGTGATCAGCGAGCCAAGGTATTTGAACTCTGTGGTCTTGACTACCACTGAGTTCAAATACCTTGCTTGCTTTATTCCATGCCAGGGATCTCAAACGCTAGCCCTTGAGCGTCAGCGTCCCAACAATGTTTGACTGTCGCTCTGTTTAAACACATCTAAATTCAATAACATGTCATTAGCAGGACTCTGTAGAACATTTCAGCATGCGCAGGAAGTAACTCGGCTGTTTGATTCATGTGTGTCGGACCTGGGGCACATCTAGGAGCTGTAGGACATTGGCGATCCCTGATCTAAGTCACTCCAATATACCACTGGCTGTTCAGTTAGGGTTGTTGTCCTGCTGGAAGGTGAAGCTCTGCGCCACTCTAAATTATTTCTCTTACATGGTTCATGGAGAACTGCAAACAGGACCAAACAGTTTTCCTGTAAACAGAGTCTCAGATCTGAGGATCTGTATTTATATAGATATGGCAGGTTTCAAGACCAACCAGTTAGTTGAGGAAATTGGTTCAAGTGGATGTTATTTAGGTGCCTTACATTAAAAGGGGCTGAAAGCTAATGCTTGTATTTTATTTGTAAAAACTGGAGAAATTCATGTATCTTTTTATCGACTTTTCTCATTTGGACAATCTGACAAAGTGTTTAAAAAATCCTGGAACCATACCAGGAAGCTACAAACATTTCATAAAGAGCTCCCAGAGTCTTCACTGGATACTCAACATACAGATGTTTGGACAGATGTTTCTCTGAGCAAGAACACTGCTTGCTTCACTCCTCTTCATGCAGACACAGACAGCCGAGGGTTTTTTTCGATCGTACTGCACGGCCACTGGTGGAGCCTCAGGGGGGGTCTGCTCGGAAGTCAGCCCAGAAAGTGCCGCACATCACCCCAAAGCTTACGCACGACACAGACGATGCTATTTTTATTTTCTCTGTGTCCTGGTGGAGTAAACGGGGGGGGGGGGGGGGAGTTCTGAAGCCACGTCACTGTGAGCTTACACAACATACTACCACCTCGTATCTAAAAGCTGTTTGGGTGGTACAAAAGATGAGATTGTTTGCTCCGTTAAACTGTTGTCGCCGTTTGACGGAAAACGGCTGCAGATGTGCCGACCGGAGGTAGGAACTGGGAATGAGCCGCAGGATGGAGCCGCCTCAGTCAAATTCCGAGGAGGGTGGTTAAAAATAAACTCCTTCCAAGCCCCACATGACCAGAAGAGATCAGTGATGCATACACCTTAAGAGCACAATGTGACAGACAAGAAACACAAACCAGTTTCTCTTCTTTGAATCAATCCGCCTCTAAAAACACAGACATTTTTACCTTGCAGACAGGCTGAGCTGATGACGTCCAGATTATATTTTCAGACCAGACTTCTCAGGGGATCGTTTTGTGCCGGGATTTAGGCTCTGACAGACTGTCTCGGTGTGAGCGCACTCTTGCCAGTCATCCCAGCAGGGGTTGGTGTCAGGTCAGGTCAGGTCAGGGCCATGGACCGATGCCCGGCCCAAGTATCTGTTCCAAAGCCTTGTTGACCCTATAGTGGCAGGAAACGTGTACACTGCTGTGAACTCTCAGAGCCTGGCTTCTGGGAAGATTTGGTTATCCATCAGCAAAGCTCCGCTTGTGAGTCATGCCCACTTTCACCTTAGATCACCTACGTCTGCTTGGAGTACTGTCACTTTTATTGAAGTCGTTCAGCTTTCCATTATTTAACTCGACTGCAGCTTCTTCCCTGAGGTAATTGTTTGTGCACTTGATTTGATCACAGATATGACACTGTTAGGTGATGTTCCCCATTTCTACATTTTCTACCATCCAGACGGACAGAAAACACATTAATCACTCTAAAAAAAAAAAAAAGTCAACACTTTTGTTTTTTTTTTCCACATAGGTTTGGCAGTTGACTTAAGGTGAGCTCTGTTTCATTTTCTAACCCTGACCCCAACCGTAGCTCTTACTAACTTTAATTTGATATGTTCAAATGGAGTCTCGAGCCATAATCTATGAATTGGATAACTTCAGTGTTGCATAATTTGGGGAAGTAATTTTGACTGCAAATTCCAAGACAGGCATTTGAAATGATTTAATTTAAGCACAGCTTATTGGAGATGTATCAGCACTACAATATCTTAAGCTTTGGATGTCTGATGAATCCATCAGCGTAAAGTGGAAAGAGCATGGCACCACTTCAAGACCTACCAAGCACCATGGCTGCTAACCTGAACCTAAGCAGCCAACAGACCAATAGTAACTCTGGAGGAGATGCGGGGATCCAAAGGTCAGGGTGGACAACTACTTACAAGTTTGAGCTTGATGAAATAATCCCTTCTGTAGTTTGCCACTAGCAAACTACAGGACCCTACAAACATGTGGAAGGTAAGCTAGGCAAGATACGGTAATTTTACGTAGCACATTTTCAGCGACAAGGCAATTTAAAATGCTTTGCATAAACTAAAAAGGAAATACAAACAAAATAATCAACCAAAGGAAAAAGCAAAAGAAGGAATCTTGTAACGTCGATCATCCATTCCTGTTCTGAGTTGCTTGCGTAGTTTTTCTGCATTCTAAGTTTATTTAAATCCCTGTTCTGAGCTGCTAAAGTACAAGTGAGTAAGTATTGTGTGGACTTTCTAAGTATTTCTAAGTAAAAATAAAAGCTAAAGAAGAACAGGAAGAAGGCACTTTGGTCAAATGAGGTAACCGTAGAAACTTTTCGCCTGGAAGAGTATTGCTATCTTGCGACCTGGTGTTGGCATCTCGGTGATTGTCTTCACGGCAGAAAGGGAAACTGATCAAGAGTTTATAGGAAAATGAGTGAAGCTCAATGGAAAGCATTCCTAGAAGAAAACTTACAAAAGATTTGCAAAAGACTTGAGCTTGGGGTAAATGTTTACCCCGGTCCAAACTTAAATCCAGCTGAGGATCTGTCACAAGACCAAAACAGATGTCTGATATGGCCCAGATGGAAAGTTGCTTTGTTAATATATTGAATCCGAAAGGCGAGGAAAATAAACACATCCCTTAGCAAAGGCTCGGATGATGCAAGAAATGTTTGGAGGGCATAAGGTGAAGATGGCGCAGTGCACTGAATACTAATGGCCAGTTCTGGGACACAGACACCCTCAGAGAAGTGACACGGGTCTCATCTGGCTGCTCCAGACGAAACCACCTCCATGATAGGCAGCTCATCTCAAGCCTTTGATGACAACTCTGTGCTTACCTAAATCTTTTCACCCCCCCACAGAAGTTCATGCCAACGCACTGACCTTAGTTCACAGCGCATGCAGGGTCTCGCTCGGCCGGAGCTCCACGTGACAGCGCACAGAAATAAAGGGGATATAAGTAATTTAGCACATTGTGACACTTTCACGGTCTAATTAGCCCCAGTGTTGCAGTAAACACGCCACAATGGCCCTGCAGTTCTGGTTGCTCATTAAGTATGGATGGAGCTGAAGACGGCCAGCCTCTCTCAACCGTCAGGATCTGACTCGTCACAGGAGGAGGCTCGGCAGAACCATCCAGAACCCCAGCAAGATCTGCTCAAAGAAAGAAAAGGAAGTTCCTTCCTGTTGCTCAAGGTTGTGTTGTGTTCATTGCAGACTATATTTAAGCACGCTCCTCTGCAAAGTTAGAAGAGAATGGGAAGCTGCTTCAGGGCTGCAAGGACTGAGAAGAGGCAGGTTTGCTTTTCTCTTCTCTGCTTCATCCTTTTGACGCGGCGATGGGGATTTTCCTCTTTCACTCTCTCCGTTGCAGCAGCGAACGTGGCCAGCGAGCTGTGATCAAACTGAGCTTTCATCCCTCCTCTTTTTCTTCCCTTCTCTCATCAGCTGGACGGCTTCAGCAGCAGGATGCCCCAGATTAACAAACCGCCTCCCCTCCGCCCATCCAGTGCAGAGACCGGACCCCTTTCCAACGGCGAAGCTCTACTGCCACCTTCTGGCCGCAGTCGAGGCGCCGACCAGATCTCGCACACCGTCGACTTAGTGAAAGCACGTCCAAATAAATGACGGTATTCAAAAACGGAGCTTGATTAATCTCAACCAATTGCCGCAGACTCTTTTGAATCTCAAGACAGCAGCGCGTGAATCGATAACTGAACGTGGTGCTAATTTAGTGAGTGGCCTCCTGGCAGGGAGAGGTGACTGAGAGGTTGAACAGTGCAGCAGACCAAACGAGCCATTATCCAACAAGACGAGCTCAGCATTTTCCGTCTAAAGGGCCCTCCGCCCCAAACACGCACGCGTACACACACACAACCGTCTTGCTCTGTCGGAGTGAAGCGTAGCCAGGGTTCATCACTCTCTGTTGTAGACTCTGTCCTCTACCTAAACTGCAGTGTTACAGATTAGTAATATCATTATTATCATTGCAATTATCAACTACAATGATAACTAAGATGCTATATCATCTTTTTTAACGCCTTTGCAAAAGTTTGTCACGTTACAACCACAAACTTTAAAATACTTTATTAAAATGGCACACATTGTTGAAAGAAAGTTGTTGCCACGTGTTGGACCAGACTGCAGCGAGGTGTGGAAAGAGGACCATGAGGGTCAACTGTCCCTCCATCCTGGACTTGTACGGGTCGAGGGTCAGGAAAAGGTGCAGCTAACATCTCTTCAGATCCCACACATTCTGGACACAAACTGAAGATTTTTACTTTCAGGTCGGTGCCACAGAGCGCTAGTGGCAGCAACCTGTCCCGAATGTTTGAGAGTAAATCAATCTTGTCTTTCTTTTTGTATAAACACTGGATATATACATATATATCTATAAACAGGAAAGAAAAAAGCAATCATGCTGTGGGAATGTTTCCCTTCAGCACAGAGAAGTTGTTCAGAGTGGATGGGAAGACGAATGGAGGGTTAGTTTTTAAGAGAGTAAAAAATTACCAAAGATAAAATTGTTTAGTTTAAAGCTCATCACTGACAAAATACAGACATACATTATATACAGAGAGAAAAAAAAATATTATCTCCCACCAACATAAATTAACCTGTGGCTCTTTGGAAAGAGGAATGGATAAAAAAAAATCTGCATCCAGACTTCTGCAGAGCTGCTGGAGATAAAACTTGCAGCTGAAGACTTTGCACTAGTTTGTCCTGCTGTGTTACATAAATAAATTGTTTTCAACTGTAATGTGGGAAATAAAAATCAAGAGGCTTTTAGCTGGATGATGCTAGCAGAGTTTTGCAAAGCACAGAATCTTCTTCAAGTGCAAGTCCACCGTGAACGTGGAATATATGCTGATAATGAAGATGAGGCCCTTTTGTCTTTTTTTTACTCATTTGTAAACCTTTGAGTCTCCCCGCTTTAGTCAATCTTCAATGATTAATACAAGCATAGGCATGACTTTAGGTTTTTATTTTTGATTATTTCATGTACAAGAAATCATGATGCATTAAGTAAAAAAACAAACAAAAAAAACAGTAAAAATGACAAGAGTTTGTGTCAAACGTTTTCGTCAGAAGAACCCGCATTAGGCTTCCTGTACAACTTTTCTTATGATTTATGCACAAATACCTCTCAGTTCAATACTCTTGGCAGGTAATACTTGATGTAGACAAAGTCAGATAAAGCTCTGAAGAAGCAAATACATGTACACAGGCAGGATGGATGGATGGATGGATGGATGGATGGATGGATGGATGGATGGATGGATGGATGGATGGATGGATGGATGGATGGATGGATGGATGGATGGATGGATGGACGGACGGACGGACGGACGGACGGACGGATGGATGGATGGATGGATGGATGGAGCATACTTTTTTCTTTTTTTTCTTTAAATCCTCCATATTTTTTCCTACTCTGTCCAGATGAGCTTTACAGATTATTTTTTTTTTAGTTTAAACAAAGACAATGACATAAAACAGGAAAGAGAACGAAGCGAGTGAAGCAGAATGGCACGAAGCTTTACGCATCCGGTCACACGTACGCAACCTCATTTTTAACTCCACCTCTTTGATCGCAAAGCGGAGGTACCGTTAGCCGTTTGGCAACATTACGAGACGAAAAGAAGAGTCACAAAACACAACTATATATACAGGGGGAGTAGTGCTTAGAGGAAAGAAAATGGGGTTGAGTTCCACTAAAAACATCAACAGGTCATTTAACACAAAGGTTCCCAAGTTGATTTCAACATTATGACACTGTTTGTTGCTCAAATAAGATTATAACTCAATTTCTCTACGAGCATAAAATTCAAGTTCAGAGGGATTTTCTTCCACACGCTCACTGATCCGCTTCAGTCCCCCTGGTGGCGAAAGCAGCACTGAGTAAAAGGCTTCACTGCGCTGATAGGTCGAGACCTCCTTCCTCTCTCCAACCAGCGTCAGCGGCGTCCCGTCCCGGAAAGGCACTCGACTGAGCTTTGCGCTTCACAGTTAGTTTCTCCTCCCCGCCCCTCCCCCGCGTGTTTCTCATTAGCAGCACTTTGCATTGATCTCCGCTCCTTAGAAAAATGACGCCTCGCAAAAACGCCGTGTTGAATCGTGAGTGAACGCGGACGATCCCTCTCGTACAGAGAGCGTCGGTAGGTGTGTGTTAGTGTTTAGACTGTGTGTGGTAGAATGGAAAGAGATGGAGGAAAGACACAGCGGAGATGAATACAGGAGGGGAGAGAGGGGGTGTTAAAGTGTTGTTCTTGCCTCCTCTAGGAGTGCTTGATGGTGTATTTGCCTTTCTGCAGCTGGGAGATGTACAGCTTGGACTTGGTGCCGTCCAGCCGCTTGAACCACACCTCATCGTTGTTGATGGTGGTGATGATGGCGCTGCAGGGCGAGAACACACACACACACACATAAGGACATGCCAAAGCATTAGCATGTGACACCACAGACAGTCACTTTCCCATTAAGTGCTCAGCCTCCATTGTTGGGTATTTGGATGGGAAAACAACCACCGGAAACTTTGCCACAGCTACAGGAGAAGAAAAATAAATAAATAAATAAATGTTGGATCAACATTTTTTGGTGTTTGGGAATTTGACTGGTTCTCAAAGCTGCAAAAAGCATCAATGTACTCACATTCTCTGATACCAAGATAATAAACAAAAATGTTTCCTATGCATCATCAGTCTGATGATTGTGGCTTGAAAATGTAACCCTGGAACTTCCTCAAATTTTCTAACGTCTCCATGTGTGATTTTATGTAAGAGAATAACAAATTTAAACAACTAGTTTTAAACTATTAGAAATGCATTAAAAAAAAAACACAACCACAACACAAATAAGAAAATAAACATATTATTGCTTAAAATGCAACAAAATTTGCATCTTTTTAGTAAATCTGAACTGAGCGAATTTGGGCTAAAACATTTTTACAAAGATGAATTCATCTTAAATGCGAAATGCAGAAACGTTTTGGCTTAATTACCGTCATGAATATGTTTTTTTTTTTTCAGCAGATGACCATTTGTTTAAGCTTGCATACTCCAGTTAACAATTAATCAGTGACTAAATTAGTTCACAATTATTTCAACAATTGATTAATTGTTTTAGCTGCTACGGGCTTGAACGGCTTAAGCTTGTTGTAATAAATCAAAAGATTTAAAATATGAATCTTTTTCCTTCCGGTTCACAAGACTTTGCTACTCTGTGTTGGTCTATCCCACAAAATTTTTATTGAATGTTAAATAATGAGGCAAAATGTGGAAAAGTTGATAGCGTACGATTACTTTTGCGAGGAACATAAGCCTGCCTCATGGTGCATAATTAATTTATGCAGGCATGACTTTTGACATTTATGTTTCATTTCTGCATTGCTGATTTTATCTTCCTGGAGCCACATGCCACCATATTTGAAGAATGATCCCTGAAATCCAACTGGACAACAGGGTGTTTATCTAAGGAGGAATGTCTGCGAGGAAGCGAATAGTTTTCAAAATGGCCGCGTTACGTTTCTCCTTTTGTTTATCCAAGAGCTCTGAGATTCTCTCCCACGGATGCTTCAGACATGCCCTGGCTCTGGTCGGCGGGTTTTCTGCTGTTCATTTTCCATATGGATTCGCCTAATGCACATTTAATCACACGTTGAGCACATATTGATGTCTAAACAGGGCTCTCACTAGCACTTCTGGAGCTGTCGGGCTGTCAATCTGAGCAGAACGAAGAACTAAAACGCCGCGTTTAAAGAAAACAGAAGGTTGTGAGGTTCTGCAGGAACGTGTTGATCTTACATAACTAGTTTCATGAATCCAAAAGAACATTTGCAGTTTTATTTCACAGTTTGTGCTGTAAACTGTAGCTGCATTTCATCACGCTTCACTCCTTTACTGTACGCATCAAACCACTCAGACATGATTAATACACACATTAATGAGCATCTGAAAATGAAGCTGCATTTTCTGCAGCATGAATGGAGTTTATTCTGGCTGTACATCTCAGAAATGAAGGATCTCTGCTGTTTACGGTTAGAAAAACAATAAATGAGTGAAATGTAAACTTTGTAATAATTTGGTCCTGAGTTTACAATGTGTGTAAAATCCTGGTTTATGGAGACTGCAGCGCGATGCTGCTTCCTCTGAATATAGAGAATGACTGTTCCTGAGTGGAAGATGAGAAAAAATTAAAATGTGCCAGTCTTATAGCTTTATTTTACATCCCAATTGGCTAAAGTCAATGTTAGCGCGTCGAAATAAAAATCAAGGTAGTCGAGCGCAAACGAGCTAACCAGAGCACGCCGGCAATTTAGGATCCTCTTTGTTTATTCACTTCCAGCAGAATTTTGCAATTGTTTTTGTGATTTTTTATTTTTTTGCAATCAAAATGACTGATTTTGTGGTGCTTCTTCATAAATAATATGCTTTCCTTATTAAACTCCTTCCAAAATCTACAGAAGCAAAAAGACTTGATTGTGGCAGCAGAAGTAAGAAATGCTGCCATCTGCAGGTGAGAGTTAGCATAACTTTAACCCAACATTTTTGGCCATTTTGTGTAAAAATTGCAATGAATTCATTATTCTTCAACAGCACAAAAATGCCGGGATATGTTGATTTTGTATGAATTTCTGGAGGGAGTATTGATTGATTTCTTATGTTTTGCATTCTGATCAAATATAATGACAGTTATACTGCCAATGTGGGCAAAAATATTTTGATATTCCACTGTTGAAAAACGCAATCCTGTTAAGCAAATTTATTTAATTCCAATTAGCACAATTGTATTGTCAACAGAAACTCATCAATTGACACCTTTTGTCTGCTTTCCATGGAATTAGCAGCTCCTCATTCACCTGCTTCATCTACTCTACTGTAGGAACTCTTAACATGAAAAAACTGAATGCATACAATCAACAGATGAATCATGGTTTTTGCACCGTACGGTTATCCGTGTTCAAAAGTCAGTGCAGAGTGAACAAGTCCCTTTTCTACTGCACCTATGCTTCTGTCTCTGATTTTTAATCACATATAGCAGAACAACAAAGGTTGCTTTGGTTTAATGATTGGGAGGGGGATCGATATATATATATCTATATATATATATAGATATATATATCTATATATAGATATATATATTATATGCATATATATCGATACAAGTCAATCAGAAAATCCCCAAATTTTTGTCGTTTTAGTTATTTTTTTGCTCACCGACTCGACACTTTCCCATCGTACCTGGTTGGAAACTCGTCTTTTCTGTTGACGCAGATGGTCTGTCCCCTGCAGTACCACTGGTTGTCATAGAAAAGCCGACCTTCCTCTGAGCGCGCCACATGGTGATGTCTGTCCGGTTTCACTGCAGGGGCTTTCCAGCGAAACAAAAAGGAAAAAAAAAAAGGACAAAGCACCAAGTGAAGCCTTCCAGCGTTAAGCTTGGGTCTATGTCTGCGCTCTGCCAGGTATTGACTGTAACATAGGACGAGGGAAGACTCTTACCATCCACTTTCACCCGGTGCGGCGCCAAGGACGCCATCGCCTTTGAGGGAGGGAGGAAGAAAGGAAGAGATCAGAAAACCTTGGCGCCTGTGATCTTTATCCGCTTTCAGGACGTTACCTTTCTTATGGCCGTCCAGTCTTCAAGAATATCCAGGTCTTGCAGCATGTAAACAATATAAGGCCGTAGAAACAACTAAAGCTAAGGAAAAAGCTGCGGTCTTCACGTGAGAAGTATTGAGAGGAGCGCAATGAGTGAAGGGAAAGATGAAAGGATATCAGAAACGACAACAGGCTTCTTCTTCTTGACGGGACAGAAGGGATCCTTCTTCTTGTTTTTCCGAGCCTGCAGTCCATCATTCCATAACTCTGGAGGGCAAAGAGGAAAGATAAAACAACTTTATGACTAGGAACAGAGATGTTTGCATCCAAGGCAGGGAAAAGACAGTTCCCATTCTCTAGTTCTCTATTTTAAATTGGTCAAGGTTTCCTAGGAACCTTTGCTTTTCTGGGGTATTAATTAGATGCGACACAGAGGTCCGACTCTTATCAACGAGAACCAATATTGATCTTTCCACCCTGCACAGCGAGGAGGATGGTAAGAGACGTAGAACTGGATGTCCAAAGCTCAAATACGTGTGGAGTTTGCTAAACTGTGACGAGGAAAGGCCCTGATTGAATTAGCATCATTATAAAGACTTTCTTTCTGACAGGGAACTTTCCTGACCTGGACCAGTCGTCTGAAATGCTTCGCAAAGTACAACTATTCTGATGGTGGTTTATTAATACCTGAGGTAATGTCAATACTGTGCCTGTCCTCCTCCAGTCTTCGTATCTTCTCTTCCAGCTCGCTCTGCACGGTGTCAAAAAGCAGCAGCTTCTCACTCTGAGAATACACAAAGAGGGCGAAACTGTGACGATTCCTTCAAAACGCTCATCACAAGGCCTCACAAGGCCGCTTTCCAGCGCATTTTCCAGCGCATTTTGACCCCTCACCTCCCAGTGCTGGCAAGCAGCTTGGATTTCACACTCGTATTTGTTCTTCACCGACTCCAGGCACAAGTCTTTGTAGATCCCTTTAGAAATACAGCATGAATGCGGTTAGACTGTTTGAGGTTGGCGCCCGCTGAAGGGGGAAAACCCCTCCCACCATCTCGACTGACCGGCTACTTTGGTCCGGATCTGCATGTTCTCCTGCAGGTTGGCCAAAGGCTCCAGGTACTCCTGGGCGCAGCCGGCCATCACCTCCTGCAGCTTTATCTCCACCTGGCTGAGGCGCTCCTTGTACAGCCTGAGAGGCAGAAAACAGGCGGATTTATTATTGGTGCATGTTTTGTTTTCGTTTTGTATGCTACATCCACAAACTTTAGTGTAAGTGACTATGTTCATGTGATAGAGCAACCAAAGTTGGTGCATAATTGGAAGATAATTTACACTGCTTTCACATTTTTAACCACTAGAAGTTAAAAACTTCCACACTAAAGGTTACTTTTAAAGTCACACCTTTCAGAATGGACCGTTTTCCTTCCATTTGACAGAAATGAAGAGATAACAAACACCTTCAATCTGCTCTAGACATGCAATAACTTACTGCTCCTTCAGGTCGGTGAATTGTTTTTCTAGTGTTGTCATCTCATCCAGACACTCCATCCTCCTCCTCTCACAGTCCTCATCGTCCATCTCTGTGAACGTGAACGCATCACAAGTCTGACATCACCTGTTTTTCTCATTAACCCCCACCTACACCTTCAATTTCTGACTCCTACAAATTAAAGCTGGAAAAACATATTTTCTTTAGCAAAAAAAAAAAAAAACTCCTATGTTATTTTAATTCCGGTGAACGTAGGTGTTTAGGGCCTGTTCGTCTTACCAGAGCTGTCTCCATCTTCAGACACGGAGGAGCTAACCGTGTCCTCCTCGTCCGTGCTGCTGCCGTCTTGCTCCGGGAAGTCCACTTCCATTTCTTCGTGGTTGCTTTCCTTCTTCTCCCGTGAGTGGACCGGCATGGCAGCTATGAGAAGAGCCGGGGTCGACGGCGCGGGAAAGGCTTCACACTTAGCCCCCCTCCAGGAAAGAGGGGAAACGCGGCTCAGACTGCTAGCCGGTTAGCCAGCCTCGCTCTTCTGCATTCTCCCAGCTGGACACACAATCATGGCCACCGTCGACCAATCGCGGCAGGCCCTACACATGCCAGCCAATCAGCTGCCGGCATTACAAGTCGGCTACGTCAGCGGAGCGGTGGGGAGTTGTAGTTTTTCTTTGAATCATTTAGGGCTTGGCAATACTTGGATGTTTCAGACTACAAGATTTTTCTTAAATTTAGTTCTTCTTAAAGAAAAATTAAATTGTACAGGTTAGTTTTTTTTTTCAATGAAAGTGTTTATTCTTTTCAGCATAATTTAAACAAACAAACAAAAAAAAGTGAAGCTTTTAGTGTTATTTTTTATTGCAAGCTACTGGAGAATTTTTACATACTTAGAAATAGGATTTTCCAAACTTGTCGGCACTACAAGAAATTTTGGCCGGTAAATCCAGAGGTTATAAGAGTTATTGCAGGTTTAGTATCCAACATGGCTGCAGCAGCATTAAAACAGTGAAGACTAACACTTCAGACTGATTCGGTCTCAGCAAATCGTCGATATGATGACAGACATATGATGTCTGCATCAAAAATAGCATCGAGAAAGACTGTGAATCGATTACAATCTACAGAATCTCCCAAATTCAAACACAAAAGGAGCATTCTCACCGAAAGAGGTCTTACAGTACTCTGTGTACCGCTTTTATGAGCTCAAACTGTTATTGTGTGGAGAATTGTGTATCTCCTGCTGGGAACTTGGAAAATCCGAGCCGTACAACAACAACAACATTCAAAGAGATTAGCTACGGCCTCATCTGACCTGGCAAATTTTCTGCCAGTGCTTCACTGGCTCGTCCAAAGTTCCTGCTGCGAATTTTAAATAGGCTTTTAACGTTTCTCTTCAGCAACCGAGCCTTGCACGATGAGTCTTGGTTTTAGGTCAAATGATGCTTTCTCCTCCTGGGTTAAATCATAGCTGTAACGCCTGCTGTTCATATGTTTTGCAACGTTGAGACTGTGTGTCTTAGAGTTGTAACTCTGTTCAATACTTCAGTGAGAGAAAATCTTCTATACGCCATCGCCTCTGACAGATGGTTTATAATCTAAGAAGAGTTTCTGCTTAGTTTTTGTCTGATAAAGGTCACCAATAAGCGTGACCCTCTATAAATTCACAGTGTTTTGTGAAATGCTCTTTGCGAATGCTGCCAAGCCAAAACCACTTCTCCACATTTTATGCAGAAAACACAAAAAGCGACGTCGTCGCGAGGTGGAAAAAGTGATGCACGCATTCCAACGTCGTGAAACAATTCGAATTTAAAAACGCGTGCCGTGCTTATGTAGTCAGAACCCTTTACTCCGGTCCTCCTGAGGGCAACCAGATGCGAATCATCGTAAATCTGACAGATGAAGATGTTTTTTGCACACAGATTAAAAAGTCCCCCTTTCCCCACCTCCTTTTTTATTTTATTTTATTTTTCTCCTTTGAATATCATTTTAATTTCAGCGTTTCACTGTGTTGCCTGTGATCCGTTTATGTCTCTGCTGCAAATCTGCTGGAAACTGAGAGAAGTGAAGGTGAAAACAAAGGTAGAGCACCAAAGAGAATAAATCACAGGAGCTGAGTCATCATGGTGACAGCAGCCCGGTGTGGCTGCAGAGGTGAGAGAGAGAGAGAGAGAGAGAGAGAGAGAGAGAGAGAGAATGGAAGAGGCATGTGGCGCCCCAGGGTCGGCGCTGTGGCAGTGACCTGACCTGAGATGTTGCCGTTGTCTCTGAAAGGGATGGGTGAAAGGAACGAGTGCTGGAATACTGTTTTATAACCCGGCTCTGCCTTCACACTCACAGCTTTATTCTAATTGACATACTTTTTGTTCACAAATGTAGCAAATTTCCAAAGGGTTTTTTGAGGAAATTACCATAAAGAGGGGTTTGGGGACACAGAAAACAATTGAACAATGGGTTTTTATTAAAAAAGAAGAAGAAGAAGAAAAAAAAAGGAAAACAATATTTTTATTTCCTGCTACATCACAATTATCCACCATTTTCTGGGTCTGATCCATGAAATTCCATTGAAACACTACAAAGATTTTAGGCTACAAAGTGAAAAAAATGTCATGTTGTGTTGTGTTATGTTATGGTTTTAATAGACACATTCAATTTTTTTTATGCTTAATTCTAATACATTTTAAACTTGCGCTGTGTACCAGGTTCCTGACTGCCTGCAGTTTAGATTATTACCACATGGGGGCGGTCAAGCTCTTTAACTTAGAAGTGTACAATGCTTAGAAGTTCTAATTATTCCTATTGACTGCAGTTTATTCTCTAAGTCAAAAAGTAAACAGTAAGATGAGGGTTAGGGTTAGAAAATAGGAGAACTAAAGATAATAATAAAAACAAATAAACAATGCAAAAAAGCACTGAAGAAAGAGAGGAAAATGAATTAATCATGCACAAAAAACGTAACCCACCCCCCGACCATCAACTTATTTTCAGACTTCTACTGAGGGGGTTTTAGAAACAGACTGTGATAAAGTAGTTCAGGTTAAACCAGAACAATCAGATCAGAAGCCTGGGACTTTATGCCACCTGGTACTACTAGCGACACCTTCAGCATCAGCCTATGTAGGCCCGGGCCTTGTCAAATTAAAAAGAATGTGAGACGGCAGTATGAATCTGCTCAGCAGATTTTGTGGTTTGACTTGCCGCCACAGCGTTTCTGTGCCAGTCCCTGTCCGTTCTCACAGGGCCTGTCAGGGAACTTTGCTGATTGAAATATGTAACCAGGTCACTACAGTGTGGAATCAGAAAGTCTGAGACTTCTTTTGGTGTTTTGTTTTTTTTTCTTCACACCGCTCCACCCCTCTCCTTCTCCGTCATTCGTCATCTGTCATTTGTGCGCCACAAATAAAGGAAGAAAATAGGAGAAAGGTAAAAATAAGACGAGAGTGAGTAATAGTCAGCTGAGTCTATTTTAAACTAATTACTTCTCCGATCTAAAGCTGTCTCATCTGCATCAGTGGATTTAAAATGTTTCCACACCCATTCCAACAAAATGGTTAGAGAAAGAAAATCTAAAAAAACAAACAAACAAAAAACCCAGCAACAACCTTAGTTGCAGAAGTGTGCACCCCCTCAAACATTTCTTCTTTTTTTTTTACTTAATAATGTAGACTATGTGCTGTGTCATTGTCTAAATTTGAAGTTGGGGAACTCTCTGGTTTGACCTGGCGCTGTCTGAAAACCAGAGACGTTTGCTGACCCGGTTGTTCAGTATACGGCTTTTCTGAGCACAGATAAAACATATCCTCTGCACAGAATCAGTCACATTTGTTCGGAAAGGCTAAAGCACGGCAGTATGTCTGAAAGGACAGAAATGTTTGGGTTTTTCCTTAGAATAATAACTAAGTTGGTCAATGAAATTGAGCAAATCCTCCATTTGACTGAATCAATTTAATCTGAGATTTGAATCCTTGAGGTATGAATACCTCACATAGTCCAGAGATTTCCAGGAGTAAATGGTTGCTCTGTAGAGACTTTTGAACAAGAACAAAATCAAAACGACTACATTTATGTTCTAGCACTGCAGTAGTGAACAACACAGTGACTTTGAAAGTAGACATAA
This sequence comes from Poeciliopsis turneri, assembly GCA_922788865.1. Classification (NCBI taxonomy): domain Eukaryota; kingdom Metazoa; phylum Chordata; class Actinopteri; order Cyprinodontiformes; family Poeciliidae; genus Poeciliopsis; species Poeciliopsis turneri. The sequence goes on along the minus strand of CAKLNU010000883.1, from coordinate 90,853 downwards.
CTGGACAGGTTAAAATGTAAAACAGTCATTTTGGATTTTAAAGTTGAATTTGAGCTTCCTCAAATGTTCCCCACATTTGAAAAGAAAAACAAACAACTTTCAGGTGGTTGACTTAAATTTGTTCCAGCTGTGCTCGTCGAACAAACTGGGCTACTTCCTGCTTTTACTCAAGCCATATTATAAATTTGAACTGTTTAACAAGTTAAATCCCAAGCTAACTCATGGACTACAGTGGACACCTATTGGAGGACCACCTGTTCTGTGAAACATGACTCCAAATTATTTGTAGAACATTTGTGTATTCAGAGAGTCTTTGGTAGAGCATATCAAAAAGATTAAGCAGAAATTGCAAGTTGGCTTTTTCTTTTAAAGGTTTTATTGGATCCAGTGGGCTTTATTTGATAGTGAATTGACAGGAAATGAGAGAAGGGAAAAGATATGCAGCAAAGTTCACAAGGCCGGGAATCAAACCTGCAACTGTCACATCGTGGACCAAAGCTTCCACAGGTGGGTTGTGCTTAACCCCGGCACCACCACAGCACCCCTGAGATAAGCTTCTATGGTAGTGCTAAGAGGGTTTCCACTATGTGTGTTAATGCATATTAAGAGATATCAGGTGTTTGACCAATTGAAAAAGGACTAATTAATGTTTTTTGAGGAGGTCCTTGAGAATTACTTTGAATTTCAGCCATTTGGGGATGGTCGTGGTCCCTAACCCTAACCCTATCCTAACCCTCTCCCTAACCCTAACCCTAAACCCTGAGAACACCAGGGTTCCACTGGAAGTGATTATTATCATATCGGCGCCATCACATTGGTATATTAGGGCAACAAGACTGACTCTTTATGTTGGAGAGTTTTTGTCATTAGCTGGAGCTACTATGGTTATCAATTTTAACCCTGTAAAAGCAGAAAAAAACAAAAACAAAAAACAAGCAAGGCTGCTCCAATTAATTTGCATTTTGAAATGCATATTTAAGTGTGTCATATTAATTTAACTACTTGAAATTAACATCTGCAGACATTACAACTGGTTTAAGTTTAATATCCTTTATTCTTAAAATTTGGACCAGGTGTGTAAAATGTGCCAAACATTCAATCTATCACCACAAAAATAAAAAAATAATAATAAAAAAAAAACAATGCTCTTGGGGGCCCCGTGGTGGTGTTGGGGCCCTGAGCAGCCGTTTAAATCACATCTGCCTCTGGCTGGCTCTGCTTTTGCAGGTGAGAGTTTGACGACTGATGCAAATCAGATCTAAAAACTAAGCAGAAGACCAAATCGACAACGTTTTAACGTGTGACTGAACGTGTGAGAAATGTTCATTTCTTGTGAGAAATAAATCAGGACTCCCCCACACTTATTCCTAATCAAAATGCCCAGAGTTACACATAGGGGTATCACCTCCTGTGTGTATAATAGACACGTCATTACTTTGCATTCTGAAGGAGTTTCGCCCCTCAGACATTTAAGTTCGGTGTGCTGCATTAGTCAACATGCCCAGGTCTGACTGTTCAAGCAGGTTCACCCAGAAAAATCGACTGCAAGATGCTTAAAGATAGATATAAAACCACAAAGGTTTACAAATTGACATATTTGAACACCAGAACAGAGGACATGGTTTACGTAAACGAAATACACCTTTGCAGCGAAAGCCTATCAAATATGATGCACGAATATAGAAGTGTTATGGCAATCAATAACTCCCATTTGCATCTGTCTTTCTACCAAAAACTGGATGATTAAAACATGCAGTTTGGTGCTTTGGCCTCAACTAGCCCTTTTTCTTTGAAGGACAATTTTGTTTACAGAGACTTCATGATGAATTTCATTTGATGTTTTTGTTTATTTATTGTTGGATATTTAAAACGTCTTCCTTCTCCAGTGTTAAATGTTCAGCAGAATTTAAGTTGAATGATTTCCGAATACGCGTTCTTGCATTATTATGCCATTTCCGTTATATTACTTGAAAATGGTCTCAAAACAACAATAACTTCTGGGACGATTTATCGTCCACTTTCTTTTCCAGAGAGAAAAATACACAAATTAGAGATTTGTATGTTCATATTTCTTAATAAGGCGATGAATATGTAATGAGGGATGACTAAATTCATAAAATAAAGTAATGTTAGTGGTTATTCTAAAATGTGAGGGATGCAAATGGGCAACAAAAAAAAGTTTAGATTGTCAGATTTAATGGATATCTGCATATGGAGGATATGACTTTTTAGCCTAACAGAAAACATGAAAACATACACTCCGTCTTGGCATGAAAATTTGCATTAAGATTACCATTTCAACACGTTCACCTCCACCTGTTGTCGTTTCAGTTTCAGCCGTGTCTCTATGGGAGTAAAGGAAGTTATTGTGGTGTGTCGTGCAACTCGTTTTACGAAAGCTTGAGTAGATTGCACATAAAGGACGACAGTCTTCGGGAGGGCTTCTACAAAAAACAAACAAACAAACAACAGTATGTGTGTATTTGTGGAAATGCAAAAAATAAAAAGCAGCTCCTATCACCGTGGGAATGCCTCAGGACGGAAAACAAGGGTATTACCCCTTCTCCGAACAACGCCCACGCTTCCCCGAAAAAAATCGCATTTGCACATTCAGCATGAAACTGAGTCTTCAGAGAGGGAGCGTGTCGCAGTTTTCTCTTTTCAGCCTCACTTTGAAAGCATCAATCTACGCGCTGAGTCTTAGATGTCTCCTGTTGTGCTTTCAAAACCATAACAGGAGACACAAAGGAGGAAGCGAGAAAAAAGCCCATCATGAAAAGTACACCTTCAGAAACCTGTTTGAACTGCCTCTTTCAAGTCAGCGTCTTTTAGAACAGATTTTTGTCTTTTTTTTTGGAAGGACACATAATCGCCCACAATAAGCATCCGATATAAGAGCATGGTCTAAAGCCTGTAAAAAATTTTTTACTTATGATGAATTTGTGCAGCGTCAACATGCAGGGCCAGATGAAGAGCATAAAAACATAAACTAAAAACAATAGTGAAATTATACACGTCTGAGCATCCACATAAAAACTAATAAAGTCAGGAATTACAGCATTATATTCGAATAAAGTTCCTAGGCTTCAGCTGTCTGATAAACTAACCGCTTGTTGCCATCTTAGTTGAAGCCTTCAGACTCCGCCCCTCTTCATTTGCATACGGTAAAGTAAAATGCAAAAACAACACATGGAAGTAGAAATACTGATTAATTAATTTAAGAGAAGAAAACGCATCTATGAGGTGAACCAAAAAATATGCTTTTATTTTTAATCATGTCAGTTTTGTCCTCCATATACGAGGAGGCCAGGGGGTAAGAAGCCAATGTTCCACATATACTTTCCTCCTAAACAGACAATAAATATAATTATTTACATATTTACTTAAAATAAACAGCACAACATGCCCAGTCTATTCATTTCTATGGCGCAACAATGGTTTGTTACGGTACATGCTATGCTATAACAGCCTGCTTCTTTTCCTACATATGATCCCACATTTGTTAGGAAAAGCTATTTATTCTCGTTAAGCAGCTCTATCCTCCAAGACGTCCGCAGAGCCGGGTCCATCGTTGGTTCTCGTGTTTTGGGAGAGCAGCGGATGGCTTTGCCTGTGCTGACCTCAACCCCATCGCACACCCGTCCGCCGGGGACCCCACAGCAGTGTCTGACCAAGGTAGTGACCAGGACGTGGAGCACACTGTGCCACACTGTTTTCCCTCCTGTTGTTAAATGCATAAATTAATTTTAAAAAATAAATAGTTACAAAAAAACATGTTCTCTTTCTTCAAACTTCAATGATCTGACAATAAGTAACACCAAACAAGAGTCAAATTCAAAATAAGCTAAGAGAGGATTTGGATAATCTTTTACGACAAAACCAACATACTCAACTCTTCTGCTCAGACCAAAAATCCATTGTATTTATAAAGTGTTGGACTGTTTAAGGGGGAATAAACAGTTTCCAACGGAGCAAGATTTATTGCTACGACGCATTAGACAATCTCAATCTTCTTAACTTTTCTGCTTAGTAGATATTCACCTTCATTGTCTATTTTAAATTTCACCCATTCATTCATCCCAATTCCACTTTATTTGCAGTAAAAGCAGATTCAAGCTGTTGAATCTTTGTTTTCATTTGTTTCCCCCCTCTGCTACTCCAAGATGCTAGGTGGTTTTCACCGGGCCCCCGAAGCGCCCCCTGAATACAAGCGACACACAGCAGGGACGCGAACATTTCTTTCCTCAAAAAACACTGCTTCCTTCCGCATTATCAGATGGGTGTGAAGGTCGTGAAGACGTGGGCGTTGAACTGCTGTGTCACAGAAGCCACACCAGAAACGCACCGGCTCGGGCTGACTGTCAGTTACTGTAAGGTGGAGCGAAAGCTCCCTCCTGAAAGGAGGGGTATCTGTCATGAATGACATGCACACATCTGGGAAGCTGAAGCTGTTTTTAGCAACATTCAGAAATGTGATGAAAAAAAAAAAAAAAAAATCTCACGTATCGCGGAGGCGGCTACAGTCATCGTGTTCAAAACGTATCTCAGTGATTCTTGAGAAGAGAGACAAAACAATTCCTATGGATAAAGCACAAAATTTTAATGAAATATACACAAACTATAATTTTTTCAAATCTCTATCAGACACCATCCACCGACAACATAGTTCAAAATAAATAAAAAAATTTTAGCAAACACCAGGAAAATATGTTGCAACAGTGTATGTTGCATGGCCCGGGTTACTTTAGTCAAAGCCCTTTGGAGCAGAACTCAAAACATTATGATAGTTTAAAACAATTAAAGGAATACAGAAATAATGTACTGTATTATGACAATTAAGTATAAGTATTCAAATAAATATAAAAGTATCAAAAAATTGAATTAAAAATCATTTTCATATATTTTCCAACTCAATTGAAATATGTTCCAAGTTTTTGTCAACACCATCAGACATAAAAAGAATATAAAAATATATAAAAATGAGGCATTATTGAGGGGCATCAGAACTTCTGCGACCCCATGACCTCTTCCTTTCTCTTCCTTTGCTTTTTATTTTTTATTTTTTATTTTTTAATTTAAACCCATTTTGTCCCTAATATATGCTAAAACTAAACAATAAGATATTACCGTACTTAAGGGAGGAACTTGTCTTTAAGGAAAATGATCATCAGACAGGACTGTGAATAATCTTTAAATAACTAATCAAGTCGAAAAAATCTACTTTTGATATTTTAAAAATATGATGAAAACATCCTGACCCAGCACTCTCTGTACTCATTTTTAGTAATAGCCAAGGGTGTGACGACATATCTTGCTGGGAAGATGACACATGATGCGAGCTTTGCAAAACCAAGGCAAATATTCCTTAGGGAAATTTTTAAAATATTTTGTCACTCAAATAACATGATGGTGTCACAGGATATTCTTTTCCCTACCCTTGTCACTGTATGGGAATTTTTTTTTTTTTTTTGGCAAACTCTGGAATGTTTGTAATGCTGAAGAAAAACACAGAAATGTTCTGTTTTTGCGTGTTTGTCCGCCGTGTTCACTGTGCAATTTTCCGATTTCAACTGTTTACCTATTTCTAATTCTGAACCATTTGGGCACATTTGCTGTCCGGATTTTGTAAACGCTGTGCAACAGTCCCAGTTTAGCTCAGATAGGGATCAGTGAAGGGTCATTAGGCACTGATGCTTAGATAGAACTTACAAACTATCACACCTTATCAGTCACAGTTTTTTTTTTTTTTTTATGTTTTCAGCTCCTCAGAATGCTGACTTGGTATTTGGGCTCTTTACAATGGACAGAAACTTCTGTTTTCAGCCATTCTGCCATAGTGTTCTTACTAGCCCG